>MU777643.1:0-16861 GCA_026770625.1 Nicotiana glauca
TCCACATCTATAGCATGCACTCTCTGCATTTGGTGCTTGCACCGCTTCATGCTTTTGTTCCTTCCTTTTCCACTGTTGGTGGCAAGGAGGGTTCTTTGGTGCATTATTATTACCATGATTGGGATTTCTTCCCTGACCACGGCCATGACCACGACCTCTTCCACGTTTAGCTTGGTGGAAGTTCGTCTCATTCACTTCAGGGAATGGACAAGAACCAGTAGGTCGACTTTCATGGTTTTTCATTAATAGCCCATTATGTTGCTCGGCTATAAGAAGATGTGAGATAAGTTCAGAATACCTTTTAAATCCCATCTCTCGATATTGCTGCTGCAGGAGCATATTCGAGGCATGAAAAGTGGTGAAAGTTTTCTCCAACATATCATAATCAGTAATATTATCACCACATAATTTTAATTGGGAAATAATTCTGAACATAGCAGAATTATACTCACTAATAGATTTAAAATCTTGTAACCTTAGATGAGTCCAATCATATCGTGCATGTGGAAGAACGACCATCTTCAGGTGGTCATATCTATCTTTCAAATTATTCCACCGTATGACTGGATCTTTAATAGTAAGATATTCAATTTTCAGGCCTTCATAAAGGTGATGGCGTAGGAATATCATTGCTTTGGCACGGTCTTGGTTTGATGCCTGATTTTTATCACTGATGGTATCTGCCAGACCCATCGCATCAAGATGAATTTCAGCATCAAGCACCCAAGACATATAACTTTTGCCCGATATATCTAGGGCTACAAATTCAAGTTTAGAAAGATTTGACATTATTTAGGAAAAGAAAGTTCTTACCTCAGATACTTTTAGAATATTTACTCGAGATGGCAGAGTATCGTGCTGATAACGTATTATAAAATAAAGATTGTAAAGTAAAGACAAGTATAAAGAGAGACTAATATATTATCGAATTCAAACTGTTGTACATAATGAACTGAAAACTCTTCTATTTATAGAAGAAAGGAAGCTGCTGTGTAAGCTGCTACTGCAAGTTGCTGTGTAAGCTGCTACTCCAAGCTGTTGTGTAAGCTACTACAAGCTGGTGTGTAAGTTGCTACTATATCCGATATGGATAATCTTCTACCGGGGGTAATGTTTATCCATAACAGGGTACCGAAGTGATAAGCTTCTTCAGGAGGCTTATTTCCAATAGAGTACTAAATAGATAAACATATTTACGGCGGAGTCCCATATGGATAAGCTTCTTCAGGAAGCTTATTTACAACGGAGTACTAAATGAACATCCATAATATAATATATTTATAACATATTACTTTTAGTCAAATAATTTTTTAAGCTAAAATAAAGATATCAGCTATGAATTTTTGTATCTCATCTTTATATATGCGATGACGGATTATTTTAGCTATGTATTTTTTTATACAAAATATGTAAAAGAAAATATTTTACCTTGAAAAATGTGAGTAACAATTAAAGATAATTTGTGGTTTAAAAGATATGTGATTTATTCTAATACCATTGGATATTCAAGTAATATTAAGTTTAAGTAAGAAGAATTGATGAACCAAACCAGTATTGTTAGAGCAATAAGGGCCTCGAGCTTGATTATCTCAGGGGCCTCGAGGTGAACTAAGAACAATAAAGTATGAACAATAAAGTAAAACAATGAGCTGAAGAACAATTATTGAGCACGTTAAACAAGAAAAACAGAGTAGAATGTTCTATTGCAGAGAATGAGATAATCCTTACAAATAATTGGGGTCCCATTTATATAGGAGAGGCAAACCCTAATATGGTACATTTCTAATTATGATAAAAAAATTCTATTGGTACAGCTGTATAACGACCTAGTACGGATTTGTACTATCTTATACAAATCTTATCCTATAATTTATGCCCCGATCTACGTTTCCTTGAGAAATTTCCACTCTTTCTTGTGTGTCTTTGAGATTGTGCTGCTCTCGATGTAGGCCGTGCTAGGCCTTCGATCTGCTTCATCGAGGTGTGTGTCCTTAAGCCGGGTCCGACCTCTATTTCGAGTCGCCCAGACTCGGACTCATATCCCAATTTAAGACTTCAAAATCGGGCACCTTGATTTTGACCGTATACAGATAGCCCCCGCATTTCTTAGAATAAAATGATAACAAACAATTTGAACCTCGATTTTCCCGAACCATTTGTGATGATGTCATGCCCATGACGTAGGCGATTGAAGTGATCGGAAATGTCATGTCAGTGTGCTTCCCCAAACGTCAAATATGTTTTAACCTTTATCGTCCACTTGCGTTGCCGGCTCCGTCGTCGGCTTTCTATAAATAAGAGGTTACTTGGCTGAACGAAAACTACACTTATTCCTTTTTCATCTACCTTTAGTCATTTCCCTTCTTTACCTCTTCCTCTAATCACCTATTCCCACGGTTCAAATCTGTGGCCATAAGGTCACATGGCAACGACTTTACCAGTTACACCAAGGCTTTCATTTTCAAAGCTTTGGCTCGAGACAACGAGAGAAAGGCACCGGATCCCTTCTGTATCAGAAGAGATGCGAACTTTACACTGCTACTCATCTCTCTTAACTTCAACCTAGTGTGGCACTTCATTCCTTTTGCTTTCCATGGAATGAGGTGGCACTATTATCTACTAACTTTTGCATCCCACATCGGAATAGAGTTTCGAGGATGAACACTCTTGGACTATTGCTCGTGCATCTTGCAACCCCTTTGATTTTTTCCTTTTACTTGCTCTTTATTAATGTATTGTGGCCCAAAACTTCAATGGAATGCTCAATCTCGGATACTGGAGATATAATTACATCTATCAAGGGCCTCATGCCTTATATAAACGTTTCCAAAGATATGAAATGGTGCCCCCGAGAAGAGGATTTTTGAAGACGATGTTCTCGAGGATGTGGTGTTAGAAGTGGATTAGGTTTTTTGGCTTTTGTCTTTTCTTCTTTGTTCCTGTGTAAGTATCCTTCGTGGGTGCCTTAACTATACTTTTTAAACATTTCTTGGAAGTATAAAAGGATCCTTGTATGACTTTCGGTACATGCCAAATTTTATTCTATCTTTATTCGTCAAGGACTCGATTATATAATTTCAATAGCTAGCCTAAATATCGAGCTAAGGACATAATAAACCCTTAGGTTTTCAATTAATCAATATAATACCACTCGAGGTTCTCGTTAATCCTCGAGCTGAGCTTAAATATGAACTCAGAACATCGTGAATCATGAGCCCGAGTTGGGTAAGAGCGAGATCTCGAAATAAAGTTAATCCTTAGATCTTTTTATAGTTCCTGAGTGAGAAATTTCTCCAACTTGGGCAGCCCTTGGGCTTTGCAGTCGAGCGGGGCATTTGTTCGAATTTGTAACAAGGATAGCCCTTACGCCTTTTTTCAGTTCTCGAGAGAGAAACTCCTCAAACTTGGATAGCCCTTGGGCTTAGTAATCGAATGGATACTCTGCTCGAACTCAACTTATAGGCTGCCCTTTATGATTTTTGATGAATTAATCCTTGATGCCTTGGTCCCGATGCCAATATCGACATCAGCAGTTGAAATGAATAAAAAGTTACTTTTTGTGCGATTCCCAAAATCATTAATTGGAGGAGGCTGACGGTCGGGCTTTTGGCTTCCCCAACACGCATAAATGAACTCCATAAATAGACGAATTTCACAATGTTAAAAACATTATATCATATTGCTCTAAAAGTCACATTAGCCCTTTCAACTTCCTTGAACTCTCCCTTCGCTTCACTATCAATATTTTTCATTTTCTTGGCTCCTCCGTGTTGCGATGGCTAAAACCACTGTACGGGTTTCCCAAAAAAGAAAAGCTTCCTCATCTTCTCGATCGACCAAGAGTAAACTGATAGTGCCCCCTCATATTGAGGAGTACATCCCCCCACCATATGAAATAACATCTGATTTCAAAATTGAGAAACCTGCAATGATATCAGGCCGATGTGAGCCCATGTCTCGAAATATTTATTTTGTGACCAAGGCCAAGCTCGGGAAAATAAAGGAGGATTACAAGTGGGATAATAAAGAAATGGTGATCCCTTCCTCCGAGGAGGACATTACTACAAACAAAGAGGGGTGATTGAGCGTATATACCTACCCATTCACGCTGGGTCCTACAATTTTGGCTCAAGGTCCCGTAGATCTAGTTATTCTTGACTTCTACAAATGATACCAACTAACGCTTGGCCAGATCTATCCCTCCTTCTAGATAATCATTTACCTAATTAGGTTCTTTTCGATCCAAATTGAGGGGATGTCCTTTACCCTCGATCATCTGATCAGATTGTATAGTCCCCGACTTTATCATGGGGGTTTGATAAAATTGCAATGTCGATCTTTAAAATATCTCTTCTCTAGTATCGATAAGGACAAAGACCGTGGATGGATGAGCCGGTTCATTCCAGTCTAAACCTATGATCTAATTCCAGTTGATTGGATGTCGTTCCCTGATGAGTGAAACATAAAACGTGAGTACGTAGTAGGCTTACACCCTCCTTTCTTTCCTTTCCCCTGGCTTTATATTTTTCATAGGTCTAACCCATTTATGATGGTGCAGCCACTTTTTATTTTTCGGTGGGTTCCCGAACCTCGAGGCTTGGGTCCATAAGCTGGCCTCCATCTCCTCTTATTCGGAGGAGGCCATCTAGAGGGTGAGGCCAAACGACCCAATCTCAATAAAGATAACTCCCCAAGTGTATCATTTGGGGTAATTAATATAGATGGCTCGCCTTTCAGCCTCAAGTTTTCTGATGGGCAAATCCGAGATGCTCAGAATATGAGGTCTTCTGAAGTGGAAGCAAGCCATGAAGGACATGACATCTTTTGTGAATGCTTTGTAGGGCTTGAAGATGGCCCTGACCCAGACGCTTCTTTTATTTTTGATGAGGCTCGTGGACTTTTCAAATAATTGAGTTTCTTGTTTGTTATGCCTGCGCCTTTTACCGTTTTGAATCAATTTTTCCTCCTTTTTTATGAAGGCCATGGCGCTCCACAAAAAGGCATTTTCCAAGTCTCGAACTGATCTTTCTTGGTGTGAGGTTGAGCTAAAAAAGGTCTTGAAAGAGAGGGACGATCTTAAAGCCCTCTATACTAAGAAAGAGGTAGAGATCAGCGATCTTCGAGTTGAACTAGCATAGGCTCGTCAAGGATGGGTCGAGTATGTTGAGAAGGTAATATGAACTTTGAGGTCCTGTTACGAACTTGCTTGTATTGACGTCTAATACCTTTAATTTTATAGTTTTATGAGAAGGCCGACTTGGTGACACGGCTTCAGGAGGAGCTTAAAGTGAAAGTGGCCGAGACCTTAGGATGGAGGCAAAGCATGGATAATCTCACCTCCGAGAAAGAAACGCTTTGAGAAGAGTTGTATTCCCTCTAACATCAGTTCCAAAGTGTGAAGGAGGAGAGCCTAGCTTGAGGTTGTGACATCGAGGAGCTTAAAGCTAAATCCGCTGCTGAGTTGGCTAAGGCCAGATCTGATGCTGAGGCCTTTATGTCTTCATACCGAGCCGAGGCTAAAGCAACCAATGCTCGGATAAAGGAGAAAGCTTCTGCAGCAAAAGTTAAGTTATCGAGTGCACTTGACCATGCTAGGCGTCAATCTCGGAGGATAACCCTTGAGGAGGTGCATGCTCGCGTCTTCGATCGCTCAGTCGATATTGAAAAGATGAAGATTTTGGAAGAAGAGGTTGGCGCTCTACTTTCTAATGAGGATGATTCAGCTAGTGGATCCGAGAGTGGAGGAGACGATAGTGAAATCTACGAGGATGAGGCTTTTAAAGATGCATCTCCCGAGGACACAGCTACCGAAGATGTGACTCCGAAGTAGTTTTAGGTTTCTTTATTTTGCTTTTGTGCAGGTTTCCCTTGTGAAAACCTCCCATGTAATTATCTTTTGGAAATATAATAGGAATTTTTTATCTCATTTTCGACTTGTATTAGATTTCATATTGTTTTGCTTTATGGAATAATTCTTTTTCAGAGCTTGAACAATTGGTCCTGGAATTGGCTTAGGTTCGGGATATAGTAAACCCTTAGATGTTTATCTTTAGAAATACTAATCCTTGAACCAAGCTTAAATCGATCTGACTTAAGCTCGGAATACCATGATTCTTGAGTCCCGATTGAGTGAGAACGGAGTCTCGTATAATACGTTTTTGTCCCTTAAGCCATTAGAAGTTGGCCCTTAGGCTCTCATATATAGGCCCTTAGGCTCTTTAGGTTTTCCCTTGGGCTTTTATACATCAGCCCTTAGGCTCTTTAAGTTGGCCCTTGGGCTCTTATACGTCGGCCCTTAGGCTCTTTAAGTTGGGCCGATTCGGCCTTTTAGAATGGCTATATAATTTTTCCCTCATTTTGACTTAAAAGACTTAGTGAAAATTTAATTATTCCTTAGCATGTGTTTTATTTGCACCCGCAAGTTTTTTCGAAGGCTCATCATATCAAACCTTATTAGTAATTTGTTTGTGTAAACATAATCGAATACCTCTTGATGTATTTTTGAATCCCATGTTATCGAATCTCTTGGATTTTTCGAGGGCTAAATTTATCGAAGCCCTTTATATTTTGCTTTTGTCGAGGGTAGCCTGATATAACCAGTTTTTACAAAGTTTCTGAAGGCCTTTAATTTATAGCGGAAGTCAGACATCTTCGAGCTGCATTATTTGGATGTAGCCTTTATATGACCGTAGCTTTTAGTATGGTCGTAGCCTTTATATGACAGTAGTCTTTAGTATGGCCGTAGCCTTCGGGTATGTCATTTGGATTTGTTTCCCGATAATTTTCCGAATTTGTTTGAGAAGTTAATCCCCGAGTATATTGGACTTGTCCTTTGTTTCGAGGGGGTGCCTCTTTGAGGTCTTATTAATCTAGATTTTTGATGACTCGAATGTACTGACTATCGATGATAGTCCCCGAGTATCTGGGATGCTTCTATGCTTTTGCTTTTAAGTCATTTCCCGTAGGATGTAAAGTTCGTACAATAGTATACTTCTTTGAAACACCAAGTGTTTTTGATATTAACAAAATTGATACGTGTGTAAAAGCTTTGTTGTTGGGGCTTTGACTACTATATCGATACGGTTCATCTGACCGTTTGGCCCATTACAATTTACCTACCGAGGTTTTCCTAGGCATGGAGTATTTTTCGTGGAAATATAACCTCCGAGGGTGATGCCCCCCAGTATCCCGGGTTGGTTAAAAAGAAACCTTGAAAACTGTCGAGTTTTCCTTAGGCAACACGTAGTTGTTGCCTCACTAAAAACCTTACCAATAAAACCCATTTGGGAAAAAATCCGAACCAAGGGAAAAAGAGTGCAGCGCATACTTTAAAACCTAAGGCCTTCATGTAAGAAGGGGTGTCTTTGAGATCACGAGCCTTTGAAAGCTTCCATCGTGCCAAGCTTGTAATACCCTTTACCAATGACTCTAAGGTCTTAATGTGGTCCTATCTTGCTATGCCTGATCGTGATATCTTCGAGAGCCTCGACCAAAAAATCATATACTATCAAATTATGAAAGCTTAATCATACGCTGGTTGATTAGTCGATATCATTACTATTTGAGCCTCGACCTGGTTGGGGATGATTCTGATGCTTCTATTTGACACTATGAAGCCAAGAAACCTGTTTGTGCCAGCTCTGAAGGTACGTTTCTCAAGGTTGAGCTTCGTGTTGCATCGCCCCGAAACATTGACTATTTTTCGCAAATGAATTAAAATGGTCCTCTGCGCATAGGGACCTAACCAGTCATATCATCAATAGAGGCTTTTGTTATTTTACCTATTTGTTCTTCGAACATATTGTTGACTGGATATTGATACGAGGCTTTTCGAACTAAGGGCCTCCCATTTTATTTTACTGGTTTAAACCTGGGACTATTGCTTAGCCTATGTGTGGTGATTTCCAGCGAAATCCCTATCATATCTAAATGGGACCAAGCAATGCAATCCATATTATCAATAAGAAACTAAATGAGTTTTTTCCTAAGTCCAGGGGTTAATCCCTTCCGCAAGTGTACCTTTCTCTTGAGTGGTTGACTTAGTAGCATCGGGTTTCTCGGGAACAATAAAGGTTCGAGGAGCTAGGGAGTTCCCTTCTTCGCCTTCGGTTACCTGTTATCCTGCTTTCGTCTAGGCTTGGAGCTGTGATTGCTACTTAGGCACCTGTTTACCTTTGGGGCTCAATTTTTTTGAGGTCAAGGGTTTTGGTATTGGTCCTTTAGGGCTCGAGTTCTCCGAGGTCAAGGGTTCCGATATCGGTGCCACTTTATCAATTGCAAAAATATCTTTTGCAGCATGTGTTCTCTATGGACTGTTTTCACTATTTTCTTTGTCGGGAACTTCATCATCTGATGGATAGTCGAAGCACTATCCTCATATTGTGTATCCATGGCCTCCCGAGGAGTGCGTTATACCTCATGTCACCTTCGATGACATGAAACCTCGTATCTTATATGGTCCCGACTACGCCTACTGGCAAGATAATTTCTCCATTCGTTATTTCACTTGCCATGTTGAAGCCATTCAGCACCCGGGATGCAGGTACAATTTGATCTTGCAGGTCGAGTTTCTTCATGACCCTCGATCTGATTATGTTCGCCGCGTTACCTGGATACACTAAAACACGTTTAACCTGAATTATTTAAAAGTATAGATATTACCAGGTCATCATTATGAGGCTAGGATACGTCCTCTGCTTCCTCGTCACAGAATGATAGAGCGTCCTCGGCCACATAGCTCCGAGTTCCTTTCTCCTTTGTGAAGGATACTTTGGTACATTTGAATATAGTTCCCTGTGGGACATCGACTCCACCGATGATCATATGAATAACATGTTTAGGTTCTTCAGGCTCATTCTTCCTATTTGCATCTCTTTCTTGGAAATGGTTCTTGGCCCGGTCATTGAGAAATTCACAAAGGTGTACCTCGTTGAATAATCGAGTTACCTCCTCTCTGAGCTGCCTTCAATCCTTGGTCTTTTGCCCGTGAGTACCCTGATACTTACACATTAAGTTGGGGTTCTTTTGAGACGGATAGGTCTGTATAGGCTTTGGCCATCTAGTATATTTAATTTTTCCAATGGCTAAGAAGATACTCGAGGCATCACTAAATTTGTATTATGATAATCTGGGTGCTTCCACTGGTCCCAAGTGCCTACCAAACCCGATTTTGCTCACGAGTCCCCGGGAACTTTGGTCTCGATCTGCTCTCTGATCATTCCGAGGTATGTTACGCCTTGAACTATTCCTTCAATCTTCGACGTACGGTTGCTACCGCTCTTTGTTGAATCTTGATCCTTGATCCTCGATCTGTGTCCCTCGGGGTCTCGGCTACGAATCTTTTAGGATGAATTGAGCCCAAGAGGGTTCCAAACTGGTCGTCCTTGACCCTAATTTTTGATTGATAACGATTGTGCACATCCGATCATGTCACGGTCGGATATTCTATCAAGTTATGCTTTAGCTGTCAAGATGCAATCGAGCTTCTTTCATTCAAATCTTGCATAAAGGCCTGAACTGCCCAATCATCGGAGACCAGTGGTAATTCCATTCTTTCCATCTGAAACCGGGACACGAACTCCCTTAGCATCTCGTCATCCCTTTATTTTATTTTGAAGACATCCAATTTTATTGTGGCCACCTTTATGGTCCTGTCATGTTCTTTTACGAAGGCGTCCGCCAACATAGCAAATGAATCAATAGAGTTAGGGGCTAAGTTGTGATACCAGATGATAGCTCCTTTCTATAATGTTTCCCCAAACTTTTTCAATAATACTGACTCGATTTCATCTTCGTTCAAGTCATTTTCTTTGATTCCATAAGTGTATGAGGTAATATGTTCGTTAGGATCAGTCGTTCCATTATATTTCGGTATATCGGGCATGTGAAACTTCTTGGGAATGGGCACTGGAGCCATACTTGGGGGAAAGATTTTTGTATGAATTTTTTCGTGTCTAGTCCTTTCAAAATCAGAGGTGCTCCTGGTATCTGATCGACCATTGAATTGTATGTCTCCAACTTTTTTTCATTTTCTTCAATTTTCTTTTCTTCGGACTTGATTCTTTTGGTCAATTCTTCGAGCATTTTCATAATAGCGGGATCAGTCCCCGAGCCATTTTCATCGGGCCTTTCAAGCGATGGTTTAGCATGTTGGGCGTTCACTGGTTCGGTTGTGTTTGGGGTTCTATTCTGACTTTGAAGTTGAGCGATGGAGACTTGCTGAGCTTGCGGTATCTCGAATATCACTTGGAGTCTGACTCCTCCTTCTTCCACTCCTCGGGTTTCCTGGCCTCCGGCTCGGGCTTCCCTGTGCGTATTCCTTACGGGGTCTGTTCTTGCATCCGTGTTTAGAGCGTTATGCGAGCTGATATCAACTAGCTCCATATTTGGCACTCCCTTAGGATTTATGGGTGGTACACCAACCCCCATGCCGCTATTTTCTCTGAGTCCTCACTGTCATGAGCAGGTGCGTTTTGTGTGCTAGACATATCTAGCCTGAAATCAAAGAATCTTTGACAAGAAAAAGTGTGAAGAATAACGTGTGTTATCAGAAAACTAGGACTAAAATAATCACTATTATCTTTAGCCCCACAGTGGGCGCCAAACTTTTTACCTCGAAAAATATGAGTAATAATTAAAAATAATTTGTGGTTTTAAAGATATGTGATTTATTCTTAAACCAATGGATATTCTAGATATTAAGTTTAAGTAAGAAGAATTAATTAACCAAACCAGTATTGTTAGAGCAATAAGGACCTCGAGTTCGATTATCTCAGGGGCCTCGACGTGAGCTAAGAACAATAAAGTAAAGACATTGAGCTGAAGAGCAATTGTTGAGCACGTTAAACAAGAAATGCAGAGTATAATGTTCTATTAATATAGTACATTTTCAATTATGATAAAAAAAAATTCTATTGTTACAGTTGTATAACGATCTAATATGAACTTGTACTATTTCATACAAATCCTATCCTATAATTTATACTCTGATCCACGTGTTCTTGAGAAATTCCCGCTCTTTCTTGAGTGTCTTCGAGATTGTGCTGCCATCGATATAAGTCGTGCCAGGCCTTCGATCTGCTTCATCGTGGTGTGTGTCCTTCAGCCGGGTCTGACCTCCATTTTGAGTCGCCCGAGCTCGGACTCATAGTCCAATTTAAGACTTCAAAATCGGGCTCCTTGATTTTGAATGTGTACAAAAAACTTGGGTGAAACTCTATTATGTTCAGAAAAAATCCAAAATAATGAAGTTCCAAACATATTTTTTACAAATATAGCCCCAAAAACGATTTTAGAAATTATAAAGATAAATACAAAAAATTTATTATTACAAAATGCCATGTGAAAAAAATATTCATGTGACAACGAGTGTATTACACCTTGGGTGAGGCTATCAAGGGGACGATGGGTATTTAGAATAAAAACTAGTTTAAGTGTGTTTTGAATAAAAAAGAAAAAATGCATAAAGTACTCATTAAACTTATCTGGGAAAATCATTTATATACCTAAACTTTACGGCAACCTTTATCCTACTATTCTCATTTAAACTAAATTTAATACCTCATTTAAAATACTAAACCAGTCTTGTGGTGGGATGTGTTAACACACGCCATACATGTATCAAATGTTACACTATTTTATGTTATATACTTCTTCTTTCCTTTTTTATTTTTTTTTTCATTTCATCTTCTTCACCTTTCTTCCTCATTATTTTTGCCATTGCCACTGTGGAAGTATTCACAACCATAACCTCCCTTAAATAACGCTATCTCTATTCTTCTTTTCTCATTGTAGATAAATTTCTTTGTGGCTTTGACATTACATGAAATTAAGGAGAAAAGGGGTCGGAAAGTCGGGATAGAAAGAAATTTTTGGTTGGCCGAAAAGTTTGGTATCGTCGGTACCGTATTTTTTTACGAGTTGGGTTTGTGCTCCTGATTTCCTTCGTCTGGGTTTCCTTATTAGAATTTCTATCACTTTATTTCTCCAATTTTGTATTGGAAGAGTGAATAAAACCTAAGATATAGAGCCACTAATTAAGGACTATAAATTTTCTTTGGCCAGAGAATTTTTCGGTGACACCATATCTTCTTTTCAACACTATTTCTGGTTCTAAAGTGGTATTTTTCAGCAAATAGATGAAAAATCGGATGGAGAAAATCTCAATAGGAGAAGGATGGAGATAAGAATAAGGTCACCGGAATGGATATTTTAGCCAAGCTAGAACCCAGTTCACTGCTTCTGTTAATGAAGAAAGAGAAAAAAAATAAAAAAAGAAAAGAAAAATGAATAAGAAAAGAGAAAAAGTAGTATTAAGTTAATTAGTTATAGTATCCAATAGGAAAGTGACACCTGGACCATTAAATTAGTTTTAAGTTATTTTTTTGCGTTCACGCGCATCTACAAAATGAACTATATGTTTTACGCCAGATCATCACTCAAGGGGATATTAAATTCACTTAAGTTTAGAATAAAAGGGTAAAAAATTTCCTGTAAAGTTTAGGTGTGTAAATAATTTTTTTCGGATAAGTTTAATGGGTATTTTATGCATTCTTCTCAATAAAAAAAGACGTTAAGTTGAGAAGGTCTCGTATATTATGCCTAAAATATATCATAAAAAATGGAGTGAAAAGAAATTAAAAAGTGAATTTATAAGAGAGAAAAAGACAGCAAAGAAAAACCAGCCAACGGCTTTGAATTGCTTTACCGCACAAAAGACGGACCTTTGTGGGTCGAACTAGATCTTTTTTTTTTTGGGTTAAACTGGATGCATACTATAAAGCAAATGACAAACTACCCGTTTGTGGGTCGAACTAGATCAATGACAGCTGACATTGACGTCCATTATAAAAATAAAAAAATATAACCACTTTATTTGGAAACTTAATCAAAAGATTAATGGTTAGTCATTGTTTTACATATTTCCAAAATATTACTCTATTTTTGTAAGGATGTAACATGTAAGTCTTGCACTAATAGTTTAAAATATATTTTACACTATTAAATTATTTATAAAATCATTTACTAAGTTTATATGTTATATACTAACCATAAAGGAAAACTTCATATAAATGGTTAGTCAAGCAATTATGTTAATTTATTGTACGCCCAACAAAACTTAAGTAAATGGGGAAAAAAAAAAGGTATTTAATTTCATCTTTATTGAAATCTGAATCTTTATTTTTTACATTTTAACTCTTGAATGGTTGTCTCTGCACAATTACTCAGATGGGATAAATGGTAGAATATCGTTTCTACGGGATAATACTATTTATGATATTAAATTATTAATCCCTTTATATGTGATGCACAGTTTATACAATGTAGAATTAAGAATAAGAAACTAAATATTTAGGAATCCATCGGCCACACAGAAACTAAAACTGGAATAAAATTGATAAAATAGTAGCAAAAATTTATAACGATCCAACCAGTAGTTTTGAATCCTAGCATTCTGTGATTTGAGACTTTAAAAGTATTTTCATATTGTGTTTTATAACTTGCATGTATGATTGTATCGAATCTAAAGAGGTTTGGTAGTGACTTGAAATACTCAAAGGGTGTTTGGATTAGCTTATTTTAAATGCTTATTGACCTTTAAGCACTTTTTTTAGTTTGTGTGATGTTTGGCAACAATAAAAAGTGCTTTAAAGCACTTACTTTTAGTCATAAAAATTATAAAATAAGCCAAAAGCCAAAAGTTGGGTATTACCAACTTATGACTTTTGGCTTTTAGCTTAAAAACTACTTTTTTATAAGCCAATCCAAACACCCTCTTAGTTCCTAATTAGAGACTTGTTAAAAGAGCTAACTCAAGTTAATATTTTGAGGAAACGAGCTCAGATTCATGGTTTGAAGATGTTGACGATCAAAACTCCCATACTGATTCAAAGGAAGATAAAGAAACAAGAAAGAGGAAGATGCAGGAGTAAGATGAGAATTTCGGAGTCTCCAAGGAAAGAGTGAGCTTATGTCTGAAGAGATCTGCTGAGAGTCAATTTTATTTCAAGGGTTGACACGTGTCAAGATCAAAAGCTTTGATCCTAAAAAGAGAAGAGTGAATCACAGCCATTTATTTAAATGATATACATTTCAGATAAAAGATTCACACGTGAATAGCACATGAATATAGTACATTGTAAAGGAATATTTTTATTAGTTAGTTTTGCAATTAGCCAATAGGATTTAGTACATGTGTATAGGAATATTTATTTATATTCTCTTGTATCTATACATAGATATGTATAAAATCAAGCTGGGGATAAGAAGAATACACAGAGAAAATTTCACAATTTTAGTCTCTTTTCTTTCATGGTATCAAAGCAGATTTAAGCTTGATCCATTCACAAATCATCTCAAGTTTCTATCTGATTTCTTCTCTCTTATCCATTTCTGGATTCAACCATGACTAGTACTGAAGCAACAGCTACTATCACGGCATCTGTATCCACAACCAGTGCAGTCAACAATGACTCCAATCATCCCTATCACTTGCACTCTTCTGATACTCCAGGAATGGGGCTTGTGAGTTCAGTATTCAATGGAAGAGGATTCCCAGGATGGAAGAGGTCTGTCCTTATTGTAATTTCAGCCAAGAACAAACTTAGAATCATCAACGGTTCTGTTGTTGAACCAGCAATGGATGATAAAGAATATCCATTGTAGAGTAGGTGCAATGACATGGTCACCTCTTGGTTGCTGAATTTTTTGACCAAAGATATAGGTGACAATGTCATCTATTTAAGGACTGCTAAGGACCTATGGAACAACCTGGAACAAAGATTTGGGCAATCTAGTGGAGCAAAACTTTACCATCTGCAGAAGAAAATTTCAAAAATATGTCAGGGAAACAACAACATATCAAGTTATTTCACCACACTTAAGAGACTATGGAATGAGCTGGATTCACTTAACTCACACTTAGGGTGTAACTGTGCATGTGTTTTGATAGTAAGAAGAAGATGGACAAGTTCATGGAAGACCAAAAAGTCATTCAATTCCTAATGGGACTAAATGATGCTTATGCACAAGCAAGGGAAAACATTCTCATGCTCAGCCATATGCCTAGCATGGATCAGTCTTACTCTCTTCTTTTATAAGAGGAGAGCCAAATGGAAATCTATATGAGCCCACAATACCTTATCGATGAGGCTTCCTTCATGGTAGGATCACAAAATAAATTTTCACAGAAAATCAACTAATGCAAAGGGGGTGGAATACTCAATAAAAATGAGGAAACACATAACACAAGTCTAAGACAAAGAAGTCCAAGTATAATCATAATATTACTTGCAGTCATTGCTCAAAGATAGGACATGTAAGGGTTGATTGCTACAGACTTGTAGGGTTTCCTGATGAATTTCAATTTACCAAGGGTGGAAATTCTCAAGGAGCAACAATCAAAACAAATGTTGTAGTAGCAGATCAGCAGGCTGATGGAAAGTGTTCTGAGGACAATGAAGGAAACCAAAACAGTCAGACACAATTTTTCTATAAGGAACAGGTCTCTGAGCTAGTAAACATAATCAGGCAGGTGCATATTGGAAATACAACAAATGCAAGCTCAGAAATTAGTGTCACTGATGTTGCTGGTACTATACTCAAATATTCAGGAACATGTCTTGCTGTTTTTAATACTAAAACCTGGATAATTTATTCCGGTGCCTCAGAACATATGTGTTTTGATTCCAAATATTTCCTAAATCTATCACCCTTACCTGTGCCTTTATATATTAGTTTGCCTAATTCCTTTCAACTGTTTGTTACACACATAGGGAAGGTTTGCATTCAGCCTGATATGATTCTAGAAAGAGTACTTTATGTTCCATCTTTTAAGTATAACTTGTTATCTGTTCATAAGTTATGCTCTCAATTCAAATGTATCATCAACCTTACTTCTAGTGAATGTCTATTGTAGGTCCCTTTAATGAGGAGGGACAAGTTTTTGGTGAAATAAGAGATGGATTATATCTACTCCAGCCTATAACTACAGAGTCTAGAATTCTATTTAGTAAAGATGTAATTTTCAGTCCAAAAGGAAGTACTTCCAATCTAGTATCTAGTAAAGTTCCTTTTTCAATTCCAGTTCTAGCTAATGTTGTTCCTAATGTAACTCAATGGCATGTAAGGTTGGGGAATTTTCCCTTTTCAGTAATGAAGAAGCTCAATTTTATTCATTTCCCTTCAGATTTTCATAATGTGTGTGACATTTGTGCTAAAGCAAGGCAGACTAGACTCATTTTTCCCATTAGCCAAGTCAGAACATCATTTTCATTTGACCTCATTCACATAGATACTTGGGGGCCTTTCAAGACTACTACATACAATGGGCACAACTATTTTTTGACTATAGTTGATGATTTTAGTAGGGCTACCTAGACTTTTCTGTTAACTACCAAAAGTAATATTTTTCCAACTTTGAAGTCTTTCTTTTCTATGGTTGAGAGGCGGTTTAGCAATAAGGTAAAAAGGGTGAGGTCAGATAATGCTTGGTAGTTGGTAATGGGAACACAAGAATTCCAATTATTTCAAGAACAAGGGATTCTTCATGAAATCTTTTGTGTGGCTACACCGCAATAGAATGGTGTAGTTAAGAGAAAACATAGACATCTTCTGAAAATTACTAGGGGACTACAATTCCAATCCAAGGTCCCTATTCAATATTGAGGAGAATGTGTATTAACTGCAATATTTTTTATAAACAGGTTTCCTTCCATGGTATTGAAAGGGAAAACACCATATGGAGTTCCGTTTGGAAAAGAACCTACTTATGAGGTTCTAAGGAGTTTTGGATGTTTGTGCTATGTGTCAACTCTGTCTCAACATAGAGGAAAATTTGATCCTAGAGCTAAGTCATGTGTGT
>MU777644.1:8348-20417 GCA_026770625.1 Nicotiana glauca
GGGGGGTGGGGGTGGGGGTGGGGGAGCACTTAGGGCTCGTTGGTATGAGGGATAAGGATAATTAATCCCGAGATAATATTTGAGATGAGTTTATATCACGTTTGATTGGAATAAAACTGTAGTATAACTAATCCCGAGATTATAATATTTTTAATCCCTATAGGAGGATGAGATAATTAATCCCGAGTTAACTTATTTCTCAACCAAACAACTTCTAAGAAAATTTATAATAATTTCACATGCAAAACTTAAAAGTAAAGTCAACTTGATGAATCATTTAAACCGCACTAATATTTGATTTTCTGAGAGAAAAGCAATTAGAGTTTTGTGGTCCAAAAGATTAAAGAGCTAAAAGATTCCCTATCTATTTTTTTTTGCAAGTGGCTTTCCTCAAAATATATAATTACCTCTGTCCTTTTTTCTAATTATTTAAGCTTTTGATTACACATCAATGACTCAGTTGGCATTAATTTGTTTTCACCCCAATTTTATTTTTTTGTTTCTTTTTCATTTTTTGGTAAGTGTTGGGTGGAAGGGTAAGTGAATGGTTTTCATTTGAGGGATATCTATGAGCAAATACTTACTATTCCAGACCAAAGTAAAAATGACAAAGCTAAGTTGTCTTTGAAGTGATTAAAAAAAACAATACTATATAGCCGCTTTTAGAATAATAGCAGAAAAATATTTATATTTTTTTTGTATATGTATATATATATATATACTGTATGTTATATATAAAATTATACAAATTTTATACACTTTTCAGTTATCGAATGTAAATAGTTTTAGGCGCGGGCTAAAAGTGAAAAAAGCCCAACTTCATTTATGATTTCGGTATTTGAAATTTATTGATCACAATTAATTGGGCCATTTGCATTTATACCCGCTTTTTGCGTCACATTTTAATTTATGTCCGCTTTGCAAAAAAAATTACAAACGTACCCGCTTTTTCGCATAACTTCAGCCCCGCGGGGCTGAAGTAGTAAAGACAATCACGTAAAACTTCAACATTCTAGTACTGGGCCTGAAGTTCAGCTCTAGAGCTGAAGTTTTTATGTTGTAATTGGAAAACTTCAGCTCTAGAGCTGAAGATTTTTTATCACCTATTAATATTACATGCTAGAACTGAAGTATTTTTACCACCTATTAATATTACATACTAGAGCTGAAGTTTCTGGTTACTACACAAAAACTTCAGCTTTAGAGCTGAAGTTTTTTTTGTTGTAACTGGGAAACTTCAGCTATAGAGCTGAAGTTTTAAAAATTCATAATCTAATATTGACAATGCTTCTGCCATTATTGGATATGAGGCTAAGACTAGGCTGAAGAGAAACAATGCAGTACCCAGCAAAACATTTGTATTGGCGTGCTCTTGACTTCTGTTCAATTACTATTGATGGAAGTTCGGGCAATGATATTCTTCAGAGACTACATACTGTAGTAAAAGAAAAAGAGAGTTGCAGCAACTTGAGATTGAACTACGGGCTCAGCTCATTGCAAGATAAGAGATTATGGAAATACGGAATAGTTTTGCTTGACAATTCAGTTTCAGAAGAAGAAGAAAACGAAGGAGGAGGAGAAGAAGGAGAAAGGGGCTGAAGTTATTTAAGAAGTGGTACAAGTTAAAAGTTTTAAAAAAAATGGGTATAGGTTAAATTGGGGCGACCAAATAGGGTGCCCCGTGCAATTTTTACCAATTACTCACTATTAAACAATGTAGGGTCCATTAAAAGAAGAAACGTCTGTTACATGAAATGTTCTCCATTTCCAATGTTCGAACTCAAGATCTCTTATTAAGGATGAATGCATCTCATTCATCCCACACCACTTAGTGGTAATTGAATCAAGAGTTACAATAGCACAAACAAAAAAGTACGGCACGGTGCACAAAGTATCCCATATTTACGCATGGTCCGAAGAATGACCGCTTCCCCCCGCCAAATGTGATGTAGGCAAATCTATCCTGATGCAAGCATTAATGGCTAATTCCACGGTTCGATCCCTTGGCCTATAGATCTACAGAGAGACAACTTGACTGTTTCTGAAAATATAACACTTTGCAAATGAGCAAGATCATATTTATTAGTAGTTGGCTTTTTCTTATTATCCGCCACCAAAAGTCTGTTTTTCTATTATCTATATACTGTTTTATCTTCTTTTTTCTTTATAAGTGGCAGAAACTATGTAATCAAGATTGTGAAATAAGGTACTAAGTTTTACCAAACACCAAAATCGATCTTCTAACTGGAAGATAGATACATGTTTCACCCAAAACTTAACATGCTTTTCATTGGGCTAATGTGTTCTTCAATCCCTTTCCTAAAAGAATTAATCATCATTTATAGCCACAAGTATATATCTATATATAGCATGAAAATTGTCAAAAGTGTACGTCACGTAACCTATTTCTTTCACTACCCTAATCAGCATGTTCTATCTATATTATACATTATGTGACCTGCCTATTTATCTTTTGTTTTTTTACATATAGTCACATGTCGTTTTTAGAAAATGGTAAAGTTGTCTCCGTATAATCGACATGTCACGAGTTCGAGCCTTGAAATTAGCTACTGATGCTTGAATAAGAATAGACTGCTTACATTATACTCTTAGGTGCGATCATTTTTCGGATCTGTGTGAATGCAAGAATCGTTCTGCACCAGGCTACCCTTTTTAGTCACAAGTTGTTTTAGACAAAGATAGAAATCGGAAATGGACTTTATTTTGGATTGTAAGAAACTATATGTATAACTCACTTTCTTTTTTATTTGAAAATTATTTGTACAATGAATAAAACTTAGCTTGTACAGAAATATTAATTTAGAGCACACATTTAGAGTTTATTATAGGTGTTTTAATTTGCAGTGACCTTTCAAGTTCATGTATAAGAATTTTCTATATATCTCTTTAGGATATGAAAGGTACAATGTAATTTTCAGTAATAGAAAGTGAAAGGGGAAATAAATAGGAAGTGCTTAATTAAAGAAGTACAAACTTAAACAGTACCCTATAAAGTGTAATTGTCTTTTATTTATACTCTTGAAATAATGCTAACAACTTGTCGATCGAATCTTAATGGATGGCTTAGCATGCCCACAAATATTTCCAACATGTGAAAGAATGAAAAGAACGATAATAGTACTCATTAAAGTAGCTATAGATACTCTTTTTATTTGGTTTCTCATCCGGTGTTCGGTACTCGTATTGGAATCCGATAAAATTCGGAGTCGTATCGATAGGGCCCCATTCGGAGGAAGCGCTCCCTATCAAGAATTCTTTCTATACCTAGAACTCGAACCCAAGACCTCTGGTTAAGGGAGAAACAACCGCATCCGCTACACCACATCTTTGATAATAGGTGATACACTCTATTATAATCATTTTTTATACATTCATATGTAACAGCTACGAAATTTGCATGGAATTTTGTACCAACAACATCGACTTCCCATCATGTCAACATGACCAATTGTACAGCGTCATTTTAGTTATTGCCAGTTGTTCGTGTAATTGTGACGGAGTGATAAATACTTCGCCATCCTTAATTAAAGGTTTCAAATTTGAATTTTCGATTTGAAATCATCTTTGTTAGAGTGCTCTACCCTCAAGGTAAAAAAATTCGACGTAAATTTGTATTTAATCAGACTCCAATATGAGTACCAAATGACATGTGCGTGGGAAACAAAGAAGTTGTTCGTACTACTAAAAACAGAAATTGACGATACAAATTTTGTAGCTAAACAGTAAAACTCGTCGCTAATTACTTAACGGCGAATTAGCTATTGATTATTAAAAAAATTGTTAGCTACGAGCGATTTAGCAACAAATTAGTGACGAAGTTCGTAGCTAATTTCGATTAGTAATTATTATTAGATCTAATAAGCAGTAGTTATTATTAGATCTAATAAGCATTGTAGAAAGTCAGATATACCTACTATATCTTAGTCATTGACAAATCAAGTACAATATATAAATACTTCCTTGTAGAAAAAATAACTAGAAAAAAAATGAAGCTCATCTAGCATGGAAAAGTACAAAAAAATATTACTTTTCTTGAATTTTTAAGGATATATTATTGACTTTAAGGAACATGAGAATATGCTCCCATCAAGAAACAGCACTGCTGATTGTACTGCCTAATATTTTTCTACAAAACCTTAGGTTATAATCCTATTAATGAAGAATATTAGTATGTGCTTAATATAATATGTGTGTATGAGAGTGGGAAGTTGGAGTGGTGGTTGTGCAAACTTCCATTAATTTATATTGTACAGTTTAACTTTTGCATTATCATTATAATGTAATACTTATGTGTTTTATTTTTTAAGCTACTAATCTTATTATATTATGAACATACAGTCACTTACTCACAGAGGCGGACTCAAGATTCGGCGGTCACAGAGGCACCATGACATTCAATATAAATTTATCACTGCTCATAAAGATTCGTACGAGGGCCTATGGTAATAGTTGACTATTTCTTGAAGCGATTTATAAGTATACATAGAATTTTTGCCGAAGTAATTTTCGGATGCGGGTATATTTTAGGTGAGCAAATTATGTAAAATATTTTACATTATCAGTGTTTTTTAGAAGATAAACTCTACTCATTTTAGCTATTTCTTGAGGGAGGGGTGCTATTTTCATTTTTTTCATATATTCAATTATGATGTGTAGCCTTCTATAGAATAGTAGGTGGAGAACTTAGAATAGACCTTTTAATATAATATGCTGTTGTATCATATATTAAAGTACGTGTAATGTATATATAAAATGTATTCTTATTACAATATAGGAGATCATGTTATATAACTCCTCTTCCTCTCCCACTGGTTTCCTATTCTTCATCATCTTTCTATTTTCATCCATTTATCCATGGCCTCTCCTTATTTCCTTATCTTGTTTCTCTTTACCATCTCTTTTTTCTTCTTATTTTTTATTCTTTGCTATTTACTAAGACTAAAGTTTTGGTGTAAATGTGAAATTTGCAACTCTTATATTTCAGCTAGTTGGTCTTCTAAATTCACCAATTTATGTGATTGGTATACTCATCTTCTTAAAGAATCTCCAACTAGAACAATTCATATCCATGTTCTTGGCAATACAATCACCGCGAATCCTGAAAACGTTAAGTATATGCTCAAAACAAGATTTGAGAATTTCCCAAAAGGAAAAACTTTTTCTACAATTTTAGGTGATTTTCTTGGTAGAGGTATATTCAATGTAGATGGAGATTTATGGAAATTTCAAAGGAAAATGGCTAGTCTTGAACTTGGACAAAGTTCAATAAGATCATATGCATTTGAAGTTATACATAATGAGATTCAACAAAGGCTTCTCCCATTATTAGCATGTGTAGCTAAAAAAGATGAGATTTTGGATTTACAAGATGTTTTTAGGAGATTTTCTTTTGATAGTATTTGTAGATTTTCCTTTGGATTGGATCCAAAGTGTTTAGAATTATCTTTACCAATCTCAGAATTTGCTATCTCTTTTGACTTAGCATCCCAATTATCAGCTGAAAGAGCAATGAATGTGTCTCCAATTATTTGGAAGATTAAAAGATTGTTGAATATAGGGAGTGAAAAGAAGCTGAAAAAAGCCATCAAAATGATCAATATACTAGCTCATGAAGTTATTAGACAAAGGCGAAAATTAGGGTTTTCGAATCATAAAGATCTTTTATCAAGATTCATGGGAACTATAGCCAATGAAACTTACTTGAGAGATATTGTGATTAGTTTTCTTTTAGCTGGTCGCGACACGGTTGCGTCTGCATTAACAAGTTTCTTTTGGCTAGTCGCGAGACATCCACAAGTGGTTGAAAAAATTAGAGACGAAGCTGATAAAGTTATTGGTAAAAACCACGAGATCACAGATTGTGAACAATTGAGAGAGCTTCATTATTTACAAGCAGCAGTTTATGAAAGTATGAGATTTTTCCCTCCAATACAATTTGATTCAAAGTTTTGCTTGGAAGATGATTTTTTACCTGATGGGACTTTTATCAAGAAAGGAACTAGGGTTACTTATCATCCTTATGCTATGGGAAGAATGGAAGAAATATGGGGTTCTGATTCGTTAGAATTCAAGCCAGAAAGATGGATTAATAAAGATGGTGTTTTTTTTCAAGAAAATCCTTTTAAGTATCCAGTTTTTCAAGCTGGACTTAGGGTTTGTTTGGGGAAAGAAATGGCTCTTGTTGAGATTAAAAGTGTGGCTCTCTCATTCCTCCGACGATTTCATGTCGAATTAGTTCATCCATCACACCACACCCCTCGATTCTCTCCTGGGCTTACCGCCTCGTTTCGTGGCGGTTTACCTGTGTTTGTAAAAGAGAATATTTCTACTACTAATGCCTGCAGCCTCAAGAAAACTTAATCTTGCTAAAAACTTGCTTTTGCTTGTTGCTAAATGTAAGTTTTTCGTTTGTTTGTTTTCCCTTTTTTTTTTCTTTTTTTTTTGTGGGCAAATTGTACCATTTAATAGGCACAATATTTTCCCCCTTTTTGGCCAAATTGGCTTTTTATGGGATGGCATATCTGATTTCCTTCGATGTGATTCTCCTTTCTTATGTAACTTTTATTTTCCCCACATATTGTTGTACAAAATTTCTGGCTATATATATTATGAAGAAGAAGAAACTGGTCATTTGGATCATTCTATTTGCAGTCCTTAGTGCATGGACTCAGTTTGGTTCGTAAAACAGTTAAACCTCTTTTTTTATAACAACTTTCCTACGGGGCGGTCCCACGAATTTTGTGGCCTAAAGCCTAATATTATAAGGGGCCTTAACTTTTTTCAAATTTTTATTTATTTATTTATTGAAGTATATTTTTCTAGATTTTCTTACATACAAAGTTAGTAATAATTTTCTTATAATCAGTAACTCCTAGTAAGTATTTATCAATTGATAATATAACTAATCCACTTAACCTTTCTTGAAATATTATTAATCTTAGATAAGATTTTATCAATTTTAATTTTTAAAAACTTTTTCCACTAAAGCAAAGTTATTAATATTATTCCATAAGCAATATAGACATTTGAAAAAGAATCAAATCTTTTTATTTGCTTGAGTGTATCAATTAAACTACTATCTTGTAATTGTACTATTTTTCTTAATACTTTTAATTCGAAAATAAATCTAAATCATCAATATTGAATTGATTATTACGCTTTTAAGGAACATTCATGATTAAAGGCAATATTTTTTAAAATTTTCATCATCTAATGATCTTAGTTTTTACCGCTAGATAGAAAACCAAAAATATATTCATATGCTTCGAATTGTTCAGATATATTTTTGAAGTGAAAAAATAGCCTCGTCTACTGTATAAAAGTAATCAATGGGCAACGAATGAGACATCTATATTTTTCTCAAGGGAATCCCACTGTGTGACGACCCAAAGGGTCATCTCCGTATTTCTCCCCTTTTTCGCGCTTCCGAGGCCTTAAAAACCTTACTTTTAGTTGCCACGATTTGCGTGCACAGTCCGGGCGCGCAACCGAAAAGTTTTTATGTTGAAATATGTGAAATCTGTGAAAAATTTGAAGAATTTTGATATTAATATGGTTAAAGTTGACTTCGGCCAACATTTTTGGTAAATGGACCCGGATCCATGATTTGACGGTCCCGGAGGGTCCGTAGAAAAATATGGGACTCGGGCAAGTGCCCGGAGTCAAAATCCGAGGTCTAGAACCCGAGTAAAAGAATTTTTCTGTTAAATTATTTTTCTAAAATTATTAAGGAAAATGGAAATGAAAATTGATTAAAAGACTATGGTATCGGGCTCCTATTTTGGTTCTAACGTCCGGTACAAGTCTTATATATTATTTAAGCGCTTTCTGTGAAGTTTGGTCGAAATCGGATGTCGTTTGACGTGTTTCGGACTATGAGTTCCAAGTTTGAAAGTTTATGAAGTTAGAAGAAAAATCATGAGTTTTGAGGCTTGATTCAATGATTTTGATATTGATGTGGTGATTTGATCGCTCGAGTAAGTTCGTAGGGTATTATTAAGTTAGTGTGTGTGTTTGGTTAGGAGCCCCGAGGGCTCCGGAGTGAATTGGAGGTGGTTCGGGATGTTTTTACACTTAGGGAAGTAGCAGATTTTGCTGTAATTTTTGCACAGTCATTTTGAACTTCACGAACGCAGCCCCAGGCTCGCGTTCGCATTGCTTTGGTGTTCCCCTTCTTCGCGTTCGCGCCCTCTGTTCCATGTTCGCGGTGCATCGGATTTCCCTCTATCGCGTTCGCATAGCATCTCTCGCGTTCGCGTAAGTCGACGACCCTCTTTAGCGCGTTCGCGTAAGGCCTCCCGCGTTCGCGTTGGCCATCTTTTAGATCCCAGTATTTTTCCTCTTCGCGTTCGCACTTCTCCACTCACGAACGCGATGGTTGTCAACTTGTGCCCTCGCGAACGCGACCCTACTGTCGTGAACGCGTAGGGTAAATTCGCCCAGTGATTTTTTTTAAGTTTTCAAAAATAGTACATTCGGGATTTAGCTATTATTTCACACGAGCTCTTCACCCCAACATCCTATAGACGAATTTCAAGCTCCTTCTCCTCCATAGCTTGCTAAGTAAGTGTTCCCAACTTCATTCCCTCTTAACTTCTTCAATTAATCACTTATTTCCTAGCCCTAAATCATGAATTCAAAGTAGAAATTGTGGGTTTTTGGTAGAGTTAGGGTTTTGGGAATTTTGGGTGATTCAACCTTAATTTGGGGTCGAATCTTAAAACAAATTATATATTTGAATTCGTGGGGTTATGGGTGACTAGGTTTTGTCCCGAGCCTCGTGTTTGGACCTTGTGGGCCCGGTGTCGAATTTTGGTATTTTTGGAAGAATGCTAGAAAACTCATTTCTAGGCTATGGGAGTATGTTGTTGAGCCTTTATTGATGCTATTGAATTAATTATGCCTAGATACCATTATTTCGGAGTCGGATTGTAGAGGAAAGACAGTATTGGAGAGTTGATTGCTATTCTTTGGACCGAGGTAAGTGTTTGATCTAACTTTGGCTTGAGGGAATAGGATTAGAGTATTATTTATTGTTAATTGCTAAATGATCGAGTACGGTGTATAGGCATGGTGACGAGTATCTATACACCGGTGTCTAGTATGACCGTGAGTCTTTGTTGGTACTTGTTTTGGTGTACTTTGGGACTCTTCTAAGCTAATTAATGATTTATACATAATGTGAAAAAGTTGAGGATAAATTATGAATTGTGAATTTCTTTGGAGCGTTGGCTCGAACAATAAAATACTATTGAGCAAGAAATGAAAGAATTGGAAGGAGATGTGATTATCTCCCTTTCCGGGATGTGTAAGTGATTGTCATTGCTCCCTTGCCGGGATTTGGATGTTTAATTGTGTTCTTCCCTTGCCGGGGCATTTCTTATTATTATTTATTTTCCTCGCCCGTTTGATTGTGATTGTTGTTTGGGTGAGGAAGAGTGATTATATACGAAGGGTCATTCCGTGCCATTGTTTGATTATATTTGCACGAAGGGACATTCCGTGCTATTGTTGATTACATTATGCACGAAGGGTCATTCCGTGCCATTTTTTGGTTATATTCGTACGAAGGGAAATTCCGTGCTATTGTTGATTATAATATGCACGAAGGGTCATTCCGTGCCATTGTTTGATTATATTCGCACGAAGGGACATTCTGTGCTATTGATGATTATATTATGCACGAAGGGTCATTACGTGCCATTGTTGTGAGAGTTATGTGAGGAAAAGCACAAAGGGTGATGCCGTGCATTTTATTTGATTGCCTTGGGTGAGGATGAGAGTAAAAGCACGAAGGTTGATGCCGTGCAACTATTGGATTTCTTGTCTCTGATTAATTATTGTTGTGCCCTGTTTCTTATTTAAGTTGATGACTTTTATATCTGGATTTTACTCCCCCATAACATGTTTTCCCTCCCTTTTAACTGTCTAGTTTTGGTATTCTTTCCTTTTATTGCACATATATATATATATATATATATATATAGAACTGTACAGGTTGATTTGGTAGTCCTGTCTAGCCTCGTCACTACTTCGCCGGGGTTATGCCAGGCACTTACCAGCACATGGGGTTGGTTGTGCTGATGCTACGCTTCTGTGCTTTTTTGCACAGATCAAGGTACCGGAGCAATTTTTGGACCACAGCAGTAGCACGTCGAGTGGGAGCTGACTTCAATCCAGGGACTACGAGGTAGCCTAGCTGGCGTTCGTAGGGCGGAGTCCCTTTTCTATACCTTCTATTTGTTTTCATTGTATCGAGATAGACACTGTGTATTTCTTTCTATTCAGACTTGTTTGTAGTACTCTATAGCAGTCCGTGAGCTAGTGACACCGGATTTTAGGTAGAGATTCGTCTTAACTTCAGCATTTTTATTCCAGTTTTATAAGCTTAAAGTCTTCCATTTTTATTTAATTATTTTCGTATGTTTATATTGTTGAGAAATTATCAGAGAATATTTACTGTTTGGCTGGCCTAGCTCCGTTAGTAGGCGCCATCACGACTTCCGATGGTGAAAAATCCGGATTGTGACAATTTGGTATCAGAGCTCTAGGTTGCATAGGTCTCGCTACTCACGGACAAACTTGGTAGAGTCTGAGGGATCGGTACGGAGACGTCAGTATTTATCCCCAGAGGCTACGGAGTTAGGAAAGGTTTCACTTTTGTTCTTTCTTGTCGTGCGATTCTATTTCTCAAATACTGATAGTCTTTCTACTCTGTTCTTTCGCAGATGGCGAGAACACGTGCTTCCTCTTCTACCGCGCAGTAGCCCGAGCCCCCAGCAGTAGCTCCTGCGAGGGGCAGAGGCCGAGGCCGTGCCAAAGGCCGAGGCAGGGGCAGAGCTCAGCCCCGGGCAGCAGTTCCAGAGGTGGAGCGTTATATTGACTATAATGAGGAGGTTCCAGCCCCAACAACTCCAGTGGGCCCTGCTCAGGTCCCAGGAGGGGTGATGGTCACCCCAGATCTTCAGGATGCTCTAGTCAGATTGGCAGGCTTTATGGAGAGTGTCATTAGAGCAGGTTTGCTGCCAGTAGCACCAGCCACTTCTCAGGCTGGAGGAGGGGTTCAGACTCCTGCTACACGTACTCCGGAGTAGGTAGCTCCCCAGGCTCATGTCATAGTGGTTCAGCCAGCTGTGGCAGCTCAGCCAGGTATTATAGCTCAGGCCGGCGATGGAGCGGCTATGTCTTCGGATGTTTTATGGAGACTTGATCGATTCTCCAAGCTCTTCACCACCACATTCAGCGGTGCCTCATCAGAGGATCCACAGGATTTCTTATTCAGCTGTCATGAGATCCTTAGGACCATGGGTATAGTGGAGACTAATAGGGTCAATTTTTCCACCTACCAGCTTGCAGGATCCGCCAAGACTTGGTGGAGGGATTTTTGCCTATCTAGATGTCACGACCCCAAACCCGGTCGTGATGGCTCCCAACACAACTGCTAGGCAAGCCCGACCAATTTCACTCTCAACCCGAGCATAAAGCTCAAAACCATTTGTTTGAAAATTATTAACATCATTTAAACTAGAAGTATAACTGAAAGATAGAAATAAATCCGAAAATCAACAATACTGAACAACCTCCCAAAGATCTGGGGGTCATGAGTCAAGAGCCTCTACCAGAATAGCATAAATATACTGTAAAACAACATAGTCTGAAGTACGCGGAAAAGTCAAATAACAAAAAATAGGAGAGAAGTCGGGTCCTGCGGACATCAAGCAGCTACCTCGACAACTCCGTGTAAAAGCCCTGAAGAACAACAATAAGCTCAGATAGCTCCTGGAGTACCTAAATCTGCACACAAGGTGCAGGGAGTAAAGTGAGTACTTCCAACTCAGTGGTAATAGACATATATAATGTCTGACAATAAGAAATTCCAAAATATAGCACAAAGTAAAGCTAAGAACAGTACTCCTATACATTTAACAGTGTAACATCAGCTAACAGAAACAGTCAACACAGATAAATATATCAATGCATGAATGCAATGCACATGATCGCTACGGCGCGTAGCCCGACCCATGGGTACCCGGCGCTCACTGGGGGGGG
>MU777644.1:38916-58997 GCA_026770625.1 Nicotiana glauca
CGTTTTAAGGAGGCATATAAAGTATTGTGTTGATGGTATTTATCCGCGAATTCGTCTTTAAGATTTTTCAACAATTTGTGTTATTTTAAAATTATTAGATTTATTTATGCTTCATGTTGTACTTTATTATTAATTTATTATGCATGGCAATTTAATTTTACTATTATTTTATTATTTTACTTTTTCGTCAAGCACTTTAATAATTAAATTTCTACATATATACTACATATATTTTTATATAGCCATGATATGGTTTACAAGAAATTGCCTTAAGCAAAAAAAAAATTTTAAAAAAAGCCCGAAAATAAAAAAAGCCCATTAAGCCCGCTAAGCCCACGAGCCCGACCCGTTTAGCCCAGGACAACATGGGCTTAGGCCCTTCACGGGCTGGTCTCACCCGTTGAGCCCACGAAGCCCGGGACCGTGAGGCCCGAGACCGCTAGAGCCCAGGCCCGTTAAGCCCGGCCTGTTTGGCCCATTTAGGCCCAGGCCCAAACCACCATACAGCCTTAATTACAGGTACTATTTTGGTCTGTGACAGGGATGCTTCAGTGCTATTTGACCCTGGGTCTACGTATTCATATGTGTCGTCCTATTTTGCACCATACTTGGCTATGCCTAGTGATGCCTTCAGTATTCCTATTTATGTATCTACACCAGTGGGTGATTTTATAATGGTCGACTAAGTTCATCGTTCCTGTGTTGTGGTGTTTAAGGGTCTTAAGACCCATGTTAATCTGTTGCTCTTAGATATGGTGGATTTCGACGTTATATTAGGGATGGATTAATTGTCCTCGTATCATGCCATTTTGGATTGTCATGCCAAGACCATGACCTTAGCGGAGAGGAACCCCAGGTCATACCACTCGCAGTGTTATTTCATATGTAAAGGCTCGATGTATGGTCAAGAAGGGGTGTTTAGCTTATGTGGTGTATGTTTGCAATTCCAGCGCATAGGTCCCTTCTATTAATTATGTTCCTATTATTCGGGAGTTCCCCGAGGTTTTCTCTTCAGACATGTCGGGTATGTTGCCCGACGGGGATATCGACTTTTGTATTGATTTGGCTCCGGGCACTCAGCCCATTTCCATTCTGTCGTATCGCGTGGCCCGCCAGAGTTGAAAGNCAGATTTGCCCCGATTGGAGTGGAGAGGGACCCTAGGTCAGGCCACCCGCAGTGTTATTTCATATGTTAAGGCTCGATGCATGGTCGAGAAGGGGTGTTTAGCTTAATTGGCATATGTTCGTGATTCCAGCACAGAGGTTCCTTCTGTTGACTCTATTCCTATTGTTCGGGAGTTCCCAGAGGTTTTCCCTTCAGACCTGCCAGGTATGCCGCCTGACAGGGATATAGATTTGTGTATTGATCTGGCCCCAGGCACGCAGCCCATTTCTATTCCGCCGTATTGTATGGCCCTGCCAGAATTAAAGGAGTTAAAGGACTAGTTGCAGGATTTGCTAGAGAAGGGTTTTATCCGGCCTAGTGTTTCTCCTTGGGGCTCACTGGTGCTATTTGTGAAGAAAAAGGATAGATCGATGAGGATGTGCATTGATTACCGGCAATTAAACAAGGTGACGATAAAGAACAAGTATCCACTACCGAGGATTGATGATTTGTTTGACCAGCTTCAGGGTGCGAAGGTGTTTTCAAAGATAGACTTGAGGTCTGGCTACCATCAGCTGAGGATTAGGGCGTCCGATGTCCCTAAGACGGCATTTCGCACTCGATATGGGCATTATGAGGTTTTGGTCATGTCATTTGGGTTGACCAATGCCCCAACAGCATTTATGGAGTTGATGAACCGAGTATTCAGGACTTATCTAGACTTGTTCGTGATAGTCTTTATTGATGATATTCTGGTGTACTCCCACAGCCAGGAGGAGCACGAGCAGCACCTCAAAGTGGTTCTTTAGACTCTGAAGGATAGTCAGTTGTATGCTAAGTTCTCAAAGTGCGAGTTCTGGTTGAGTACGCTTGCATTTCTGTGTCATGTTATATCAGCAGAGGGTATTCAGGTGGACCCGAAGAAGATTGAGGCAGTCAAGAATTGGCCTCAACCAGCTTCAGCGACCGAGATTCGAAGTTTCTTGGGGTTAGTAGGTTATTATCGTCGGTTCATGGAGGGGTTTTCATCTATAGCAGCCCCGATGACCAGATTGACCCAGAAGGGTGCCCACTTCAGGTGGTCAGACGAGTGTGAGGAGAGCTTTCAAAAGCTCAAGACAGCTCTGACTACGGCACCGATATTGGTTTTGCCCACAGGCTCAGGGCCTTGTACAGTTTATTGTGATGCTTCCTGTATTGGGCTTGGTGCAGTATTGATGCAGGACGACAGAGTTATAGCTTATGCTCCGAGAAAATTGAAGATCCACGAGAATAATTATCCGGTCCATGATTTATAGTTGGCAGCCATTGTTCATGCTTTGAAGAATTGGAGGCATTATATATATGGTGTGACGTGTGAGGTGTACACGGATCACAAGAGCCTTCAGTACTTGTTCAAGCAGAAGGAGTTGAACTTGAGGTAGCGAAGGTGGTTGGAGCCATTGAAGGATTATGATGTTACTATTTTGTACCACCCAGGGAGAGACAATGTGGTGGCCGATGCATTGAGTAGGAAGTCCGCCAGCATGGGTAGTCTTGCTTATGTTTCGGTCAGCCAGAGACCGCTTGCTTTGGATATTCAGGCTTTGGCCAATCGGTCTGTGAGGTTGGACATTTCTGAGCCTAGCCGAGTATTAGCTTGCACGGTTGCTCGTTATTCATTATTGGAGCGTATCCGTGATCGGCAGTTTATTGATCCTCATTTGTGTGTCCTGAGAGACACGCTGCAGCGTGGAGGTGCCACGAAGGTGACTTTAGATGATAATGGTGTTTTGAGATTGCAGAGGCGAGTTTATGTGCCCGATATTGATGGGATTCGAGAGTTGATCTTAGCGGAGGCCCATAGTTTGCGGTATTCTATTCACCCGGGCGCCGCGAAGATGTATCAGGACTTTCGGCAACATTATTGGTTGCGTAGGATGAAGAAAGATATTGTTGCATATGTGGCTCGATGTTTGAACTGTCAGCAGGTCAAGTATGGCCTGGTGGTTTGTTTCAGAGGATTGAGCTTCCCGAGTGGAAGTGGGAAGGATTACCATGGATTTCGTTACTGGACTTCCGGTGACTCGGAAGAAGTTTGATGCTATTTGGGTCATTGTTGATAGGCTGACCAAGTCAGCACATTTCATTCCTGTTGCCACCACCTATTCATCGGATAGATTAGCTAAGATCTACATCCGGGAGATTGTTCGCCTTCATGGGGTGCCGACATCTATCATTTCAGACCGGGGTACGCAGTTTACCTCGCACTTTTGGAGAGCAGTTCAGCAGGAGTTAGGCACCCAGGTTCAGCTGAGCACAACATTCCACCCTCAGACGGACAGCCAGTCCGAGAGGACTATTCAGATATTGGAGGATATGCTCCGAGCCTGTGTCATTGATTTTGGAGGCTCTTGGGACTAGTTTTTGCCTTTAGTAGAGTTCGCCTACAATAACAGCTACCAGTCCAGCATTCAGATGGCTCTTTATGAGGCGTTGTATGGTAGGCGATGTCGGTCTCCAGTCGGATGGTTTGAGCCGGGAGAGGCACGGTTATCGGGTATAGATTTAGTCCAGGAGGCCTTGGATAAGGTCAAGATCATTTAGGACAGGCTTTGTTTGGCTCAGTTGCGACAAAAGAGGTATGCGGATCGCAAGGTTCGAGATGTAGCTTTCATGGTTGGTGAGCGATTATTGCTTCGTGTATCACCTATGAAGGGCGTGATGAGATTGGGGAAGAAGGGCAAGCTTAGACCTAGGTTCATTGGCCCATTTGAGATTCTTGATCCTGTGGGAGAGGTGGCTTACAGACTTGCCTTGCCACCTAGCTTGTTAGCCGTGCATCCAGTGTTTCATGTGTCTATGCTTCGGAGGTATCACGGCGATCCTACCTACGTGTTAGATTTCAGCACTGTCCAGTTGGACAAGGATCTATATTGCGAGGAGGAGCCTGTAGCTATTCTAGACCGGCAGGTTCGACAGTTGAGGTCGAAGATTTTTCCTTCAGTACTTGTTCAGTGGAGAGGTCAGCCTCCTGAGGCATCGACCTGGGAGTCCGAATCTGATATGTGGAGCCGTTACCCTCATCTATTTCCTGACTCAAGTACTTCTTTCTTTTGTCCATTCGAGGACGAACGGTTATTTTAGAGGTGGAGAATGTGACGACCCAAAGGGTCATCACCGTATTTCTCCCTTTTTTCACTTCTGAGGCCTTGAAAACCTCACTTTTTAGTTGCCTCGATTTGCGTGCACAATACGGGCACGCGGCCGGAAAGCTTTTTATGTTGAAATATGTGAAACATTTGAAGAATTTTGATATTAATATGGTTAAAGTTGGCTTCAGTCAACATTTTTGGTAAACGGATCCGGATCCGTGATTTGACGGTGCCGGAGGGTCCGTAGAAAAATATGGGACTCGGGCATGTGCCCGGAGTCAAAATCCGAGGTCTAGAACCCGAGTAAAAGAATTTTTCTGTTAAATTGTTTTTCTGAAATTATTAAGGAAAATGGAAATGAAAATTGATTAAAAGACTATGGTATCGGGCTCGTATTTTGGTTCCGACGCCCGGTACAAGTCTTATATATTGTTTAAACGCTTTCTGTGAAGTTTGGTCGAAATTGGACGTCGTTTGACGTGTTTCAGACTATGAGTTCCAAGTTTGAAAGTTTATGAAGTTAGAAGAAAAATCATGAGTTTTGAGGCTTGATTCAATGATTTTGATGTTGTTGTGGAGATTTGATCGCTCGAGTAAGTTTGGAGGGTGTTATTGAGTTTGTGTGTGTGTTTGGTCAGGAGCCCCGAGGGCTCGGGAGTGAATTGGAGGTAGTTCGGGGTGTTTTTACACTTAGGGAAGTAGCAGATTTTGCTGCAATTTTTGCACAGTCATTTTGTACTTCGCGAACGCGGCCCCAAGCTCGCGTTCGCAGTGCTTTGGTGTTCCCCTTCTTCACGTTCGCGCCCTCTGTTCCGCATTCGCGGTGCCTCGGATTTTCCTCTATCGCGTTCGCATAGCATCTCTCGCATTTGCGTAAGTCGACGGTCCTCTTCAGCGCGTTCGCGTAAGGCCTCACGCGTTCGCGTAGGCCATCTTTTAGACCCCAGTGTTTTTCCTCTTTGCGTTCGCGTGAGGCTATCTTTTAGACCCCAGTATTTTTCCTCTTTGCGTTCGCATTTCTCCACTCATGAACGCAATGGTTGTCAACTTGTGCCCTTCGCGAACGCGACCCTACTGTCTGACACTCAGCCCATTTCCATTCCTCGGTATCGCATAGCACCAGCAAAGTTGAAAGAATTAAAGGATCAGCTTCAGGAACTCCTGTATAAGGGGTTCATTCGGCATAGTGTGTCACCGTGGGGTACACCGGTTCTGTTTGTGAAGAAGAAACATGTCACCATGAGAATGTGCATTGACTACAGACAATTGAACAAAGTAACAATGAAGAACAAGTACCCCTGCCTCGTATTGATGATTTATTTGACCAGCTTTAGGGGACGAGGGTATTCTCCAAGATTGATCTCCGTTCAGGCTATCACCAGTTGAAGATAAGGGATTCAGACATTATAAAGACTGCTTTCAGGACTACATATGGGCACTATGAGTTTCTTGTTATGTCCTTTGGGCTGACTAATTCCCCAGCAGCGTTCATGCATTTGATGAACAGTGTATTTTGACCATATCTGGATTCATTTGTTATTGTTTTTATTGATGATATTCTGGTGTACTCGCGTAGCTAGGAGGAGCACACACAGCATTTGCGAGTTGTATTGCAGAGATTAAGGTAGGAGAAGCTTTATGCAAAGTTCTCCAAGTGTGAGTTTTGGCTCGGTTCTGTGGCTTTCCTGGGGCACGTGGTATCCAGCGATAGTATTCAGGTTGATCCAAAGAAGGTAGAGGCAGTTCAGAGTTGGCCTAGATCGTCTTCAGCCACAGAGATTCGTAGTTTTCTCAGTTTGGTTGGTTATTATCGTCGGTTCGTTTAGGGTTTTTCATCTATTGCCTCGCCCTTGACCAAGTTGACGTAGAAGGGTACTCCATTCGTATGGTTGGACGAGTGCGAGGAGAGCTTTCAGAAGCTCAAGACCGCTTTGGACACAACTCCAATATTTGTTTTGCCATCAGCTTCAGGTTCTTATACCATTTATTGTGATACTTCGAGAGTCGGGATTGGGTGTGTGTTGATGCAGGAGGGTAGAGTGATTGGTTGTGCTTCTCGTCAGTTGAAGCCCCATGAGAAGAACTACCCTGTTCATGACTTAGAGTTGGCTGCTATAGTTCATGATTTGGAGGCACTACTTATATGGCATAACCTGTGAGGTATTCACCGATCATTGCAGTCTTCAGCATTTTTTCAAGCAAAATGATCTTAATTTGAGGCAGCGGAGGTGGCTTGAGTTGCTAAAAGATTATGATATTACTATTCTGTATCATCCGGGAAAGGCCAATGTAGTGGCCGATGCTTTGAGCTGAAAGGAAGTCAGTATGGCATTCCAGTTCGGGAGAGGCCCTTTACAGTTGATGTTCAGGCATTGGCCAATCGGTTTGTGAGATTAGACATTTCAGAGCCCAGTCAGGTATTGGCTTGTGTGGTTTCACGGTCTTCCTTATATGATCGCATCAGAGAGCGCCAGCATAATGATTTGCATTTTCTTGTCCTCATGGACAGAGTTCAGCTTGGAGATACTAGAGATGTGACCATTGGTGATGATGGTGTATTGAGGATGCGAGGCCGGATTTGTGTACGCCAATGTAGATGGGCTTAGAGAGTTGATTCTTGAAGAGGCCCATAGCTCGTAGTATTCCATCCATCTGGGTGCCGCGAAGATGTATCAGAATTTGAGGCAGCACTGTTGATGGAGAAGGATGAAGAAGAATATTGTAGGGTATGTGGCTCGGTGTCTCAACTGTCAGCAGGTAAAGTACGAGCATCAGAGGCCGGGTGGTGCACTTCAGTGGATGATTATTCCCGAGTGGAAGTGGGAGAGGATTACTATGGATTTTGTGAGTGGTCTTCCTCGGACTTTGAAGAAGTTCGATTCGATTTGGGTATTGTGGATCGGCTGACCAAGTTTGCGCACTTTATTCCAGTATGTACCACTTATTCTTCGGAGCGGCTGGCAGGGATCTTTATCCGAGAGATTGTTCGGTTGCATGGGGTCCCAGTTTCTATTATCTCAGATAGGGGTACTCAGTTCACTTCTCAGTTCTGGAGGACATTTCAGCAAGAGTTGGGTACGCAGGTAGAGTTGAGCACAACATTTCATCCTCAGACAGACGGGCAGTCCGAGCGTACCATTCAGATATTGGAGGACATGTTGCGTGCCTGTGTGATTGATTTTGGAGGTTCTTGGGATGAGTTTTTGCCGCTTGCAGAGTTTGCCTACAACAACAGCTATCAGTCCAGTATTCAGATGGCACCATATGAGGCCTTGTATGGGAGACGGTGTAGATCTTCGGTTGGGTGGTTTGACCCTGGCGAGGCTAGACTATTGGGGACAGAGTTGGTCCAGGATGCCTTAGAAAAGGTGAAAGTTATTCAAGAGAGACTTTGTACAGCTCAGTCGCGTCGGAAGAGTTATGCGGACCGGAAGGTTCAGGATGTGTCATATATGGTGGGTGAGAAGGTCTTGCTGAAGGTTTCGCCCATGAAGGGTATCATGCGGTTTGGGAAGAAAGGGAAGCTGAGTCCGCAGTTTATTGGACCTTTTGAGGTACTTAAGAGGATTGCGGAGGTGGATTATGAGCTTGCCTTGCAACCTAGCTTGTCGGGCATGCATCCGGTATTTCATGTATCTATGATCCGGAGGTATATTGGGGACCCGTCCCAGGTTTTGGAATTCAGTACTATTCAGTTGGATGATGATTTGACCTATGATGTGGAGCTAGTGGCTATTTTGGGTCGTCAGGTTCAAAAATTGAGGTCAAAGGATATGGCTTCGGTAAAAGTGCAGTGGAGAGGTCGGCCCATGGAGGAGGCTACTTGGGATATCGAGCGGGAGATGCGGAGCAGATATCCTCACCTGTTTGTGACTCTAGGTATGTTTCTTGACCCGCTCAAGGACGAGCGTTTATTTTAGTTAAGGAGGTTGTGACGACCCCACTCGTCATCACATGAGGTACCGCCCCGTTTTCCCCATTTTCTGCTTCCTTATGTTTCATTATAGGAGTCTTGGGTGAATGAGTTGAATTGGATTGGTTTTTGATGGAAATGATACACTTAGTCTCTTTAAGGAAGGGTTGTTTTGAAAAAGTCAACCAGATATTGAGTATTGAGTTAGAGGGCTCGGATGTGATTTTCGGTGATTTGGTTAGCTTCGGTGGATGATTTGTGACTTAGAAGTGTGATCAAAATTGATTTTAGAGGTCCGATGTAGAATTAGGCTTGAATTGACGAAGTTAGTATTTTGGCGAATTCCGGTTGATAGGTGAGATTTTGATCTGAGGTTCGGAATGGAATTTTGAGAGTTGTTGTAGCTTCATTAGGTGATTTTGTATGTGTGTACAAAATTTTTGGTCATTCGGAGGTGTTTCGGTCGGCTTTTTGATCAAATGCGTATTTCAAAATTTTTTGGGAAACTTAGGCTTGAATTCGGTGAGAATTGATGATTTTAGCGTTGTTAGATGTGTTTTGATGATTGGAACAAGTTTGAATGATGTTTTAGGATGTGTTGGTGCTTTTGGTTGAGGTCCCGGGGGCCTCGGGGTGATTTCGAATGGGTGACGGAAGGTTTTTGGGACTTAGGATGTTGCAGAAATTGCAGGTTCAGTGGTTGCAGACTTTTGTCTTTTGCGATCGCAGGAGGGCTCTACGATCGCATAAGAGGATTTTGAGGGGTTGTTTGATTGTTCTATGCGATCACAGGTGTAGGTGTGCGATCGCATAGTGTGAAGTTGATCTGGGTATTGAGTAGAAAATTGTTCAATGCGATCGCAGGTGTAGGTATGCGATCGCATAACTTAAGAAACTGGTGCATTGCGATCGCAGGGGTCTGTATGCGATTGCATAGTGTTAAATTTCGGAGTTCGAATTTTGTGCATTCCGATCGCAAGCCTTGTGCTACGATCGCATAGAGGAAAAGAGGTCTGGACAGAAGGGTTTTATTAAACATTTCATCCGCGAACCAAGTCTTATTTCCACCATTTTTGAGCAACCTTGAGAGCTGTTGGACAGAAATTGAAGGGGATTTCGACTAGGTGTGATTGGAGGTGAGTTATTTGGCCTAAATACATGATTTAATGGTAGAATTAACATAGAAATTTGTGAAAATTCATCAAAAGGGGGTAAAGCTAGGGCTTGGAAATTTGGTATTTCAAAGTGGATTTTGAGGGGCCAAATGGACTCCGATTTTGGTAATCTTGATATGTATAGACTCGTGGTGAGATAAGGAATCTGGTGATGTTAATTTTCTGACTTTTCGAGAAATGGGCCCAGGGCTCGGGTTTTGCCAATTTCGTGATTTTCGATATTTTTCGAGTCCTTTTGATTAGGTTTTGTTTCATTGGTATATTGTGATGGATTCGTTGTTGTTTTGGTCAGATTCGGTCGATTCGAGAGGCAAGGGCATAGCGAGCTAGACTTTTGACCGGCTTGAGGTGAGTAATAGATGTAAATAATGTCCTGAGGGTTTGAAACCCCGGAATTTCACATTGTAATGCTATATTGAGGCGAGACGTGCTCTATGACGAGTGCGAGGTCGTTTGTCATTGGGGATTGTGACTTGGTCCGTCCCGAGTGATGTTTTGCTGTGTTTTCGATTAGAACTTATTTGAAAATCATCCTACTTGGATCAAAATTGTTATGTTTGGGCTTCGTGCCAATTATTTGAATCATTCAGGGATTGCTATCACATTTTTCACATTACTTGGCATATTATTGATCTCATTCCTAAGATTTAAATACTGTTTTGCAAACTCATCCATCTTTCTAAGATTTGAAAACTTAAACACTATTTTATTGACATTTTGAGCTGAGAACTATTATTTTAATACTGCCCGAGAGGCTTATGTGAATTTTTGGACTGAGCATGGATCGGGCTGTGCGTCGCAGCGGTATTATATTGATATTGAGGCCGAGAGCCTGATTGATGCCTAGAGATGGCTTGATATTGCGCTTGGACTGTAGGAGCCCCTCCCGGCATCTGTACACACCCCTAGTAAGTGCCGTCGACGTTAAATGGATCGGGCTGCACGCCGCAGCGGGTACTATAGTGTACCGTTCTATGTGTTGCATTTCCTTCATGCATTTGTTCTTTATCTGGTTTACCTGTCATGGTAATTCTGTACTCGTATATCATTGATTCGTTGTTTTATTATTAAATGTTCTAAATTGCTGAATATAGTTTACTTTGCGTTTTTCCATGATTTTTATTCTCAGCCTTTATTTATGTTTATTAGTCACTGGGTCGGAGTATGTACATTACTCCCTGCACCTTGCCGGGATTTAATTGTTTAATTATGTTTCCTTGCCGGGATTTCCATTATTATTCTATTTTTTCACTTGCCCCTTGTTTGTGATTGTTGTTTGGGTGAGGAAGTGCGTTAAAGCACGAAGGGTGATGTCGTGCATTATTTGATTATTGTGAGGAAAGAGAGTAAAGCATGAAGGGTGATGTCGGGTGATGTCGTGCATTGCTTGATTATTGTGAGGAAAGAGAGTAAAGCACGAAGGGTGATGTCGTGCCGCACGATGTACCATTCTGTGCCGATTCTATTGATTATATGCGAGGAAAGAGAGTAAAAGCACGAAGGGTGATGTCGTAAACATTTTATTACATCATTGCTTGGTGAGGATGCCAGTAAAAGCACAAAGGGTGATGTCGTGCACTTATTGCCGTTTGTTATGATTTCTTATTGTTATCAGTTCAAGTGCATCAATTGTCTTATTCCACTATTACTGTGATTCCTTGTGTTGCCATTTCCCTTTATTATGTTACTTGTTATTATTGAATCAAGGTATCCTTGTGCAACGTTAGGTCTCGAAATTATGCCATAACTGCTACATGTTTATGTGACTTAATTGCTACTTGACATTCGACATAGTAAATACTAAATTTCCTAATTTGCTCCTTAAAGCCCATAATCAATTGCTACTTGTCATTATTTGTTTTCCTCAGTGAATCATAATTATTGTGTACTTGTTGTCTTATGAATTCGTATTAATTGTTTCATTTACTAGAGTAAATTTCATTTGGAAGAACTATGGATATAATGATATAGGAGTGGGTGGTACGCCTACCACGGAAATATTGAGAAATGGGATCGGGTTGCACGCCTGCAACGAGATGTGTACAGACAGTGAAATCTGCTTTTATTCTCCAGATCCGTGTTAGAGATAATTTATTGATGTTCCTTATTATTCTCTTGAATTTCAGTATTATCTGTTATCCCGGAAGCATGTTCCCTTCTCATTTAAAATGGTTATTCTTGTTATATATATATATATATATATATAACTTCCAGGTTGATGTGGTAGTCCCGCCTAGCCTCGTCACTACTTCGCTGGGGTTAGGCTAGGCACTTACCAGTACATGGGGTCGGTTGTGCTGCTACTACACTCTATGCTCTTTTGCACAGATCCAGGTACCGGACAATAGTAATAGCTCGAGAGCCAGCCTTCAGTCCTACGAGACACCGAGGTATCCTTGCAGGTGTCCGTAGGCCCGGTGTCTCCTCTATCCTTACTTATGTTCTGTTATCTCTTGTATTCGAGACAGACAATGTTACTCTCTTTGAAATGGTTGTATGTAGTAAATCTTAGTAGTCTTTGAATGTTGTAACACCAGTTCTGGGTAGAGGCATATGTGGATCTTCCTTATTATCATGGTTTATTTGGTTTAAGTCTTCTGCTAAATTACGAATTCCGTTGTTGTTTAATTATTTATTTCCTGCTAAATTAATTGATAAAAATGGATCTAAAACAAAAGTACTTATGGATTCTAAATGTGTGGCTTGCCTAGATTCTACTAGTAGGAACCATCACGACCTCCGAGAGTGGGAAATTCGGGTCGTGACAAGTTGGTATCAGAGTTCTAAGTTACATAGGTCTCACAACTCACAGACAAGCTTAGTAGATTCTGAGGGATCGGTATGGAGACGTTTGTATTTATCCCCCAGAGGCTACAGAGTTAGGAAAAGTTTCGCTTATATTCTTCCCTGTCATGCGATTTTGTTCTCTCAATATTAAATTGAAACCTCTACTCTTGTCCTTTTGCGAATGGCGAGGTCATTGTATTCTAATTTGGAATATTGTGACATGTTTGATTTGAATATTATATTTTTAAATAGAATATTGTGGTGTATTGGTTTGAATAGTATATTCTAATATTTATATAGTTTAGATATTTTCTCACAAATTAAAATATTTTTACATAGATGTAAGAGAAAAACAAAAAAGAAGAAACACTTCGTCTAACAAATAAATGATAAAGAGGTATTGCCTTGTACAAAATAAATATTCTATTTTAATATTCTTCCTTCTTCTGCACCCACATGTCATACGAAAGGATTCGAGACGGTTGTTTATTTGGAACATGAAATCATTGGGATTAGATGTTTCGTGCAAATTTGTAATCCTAATTCTTTGGGATGATGGAGTGTTTTAAGGGATTTATCAAGTTGGAGTGAGAGATAATCTAATCCCTTAAAAGGTAAAATTTATTTAATGGCATATAAATATATTAAAGATGTAAAAAGTAAATAAAGTTTTATAAAGTAGGTATAGAAAGTAAAACATGTTATAAAATAATAAAAGAAGAAGAAGAGTATTGCAGCTAAGTAGAGAGAGAAGGAATTCTTATTTATATGGATAGGTTGACTTAGCCACCAAGTAAACAACCCTATAATCTCTCTAAAGATGGACATTCACCATAAATAGAATTCTATTTATAACACCACCACCCCCCCCCCCGAATGTCTATTCAACAGATAATGTGCCTCGTTAAAACCTTAACTAAACTAAAACCCAGTGGGAAAAAAAATTCTAGAGAAGGAAAAAGATTACACATATCTACAATACGCCTTTTGGTTGCCTCGTTAAAAACCTTGCAAGGAAAACGCAGTGGGACAAAACCTTGTAAGGGAAAAAAAGTGCAACGCGCATTAACTCCCTCTGATGAGAGCATCAATTCACATCCTTCAGCCTTCACATCCCAATCTTGTGCACTAGCTTCTTGAAGGTTGACGTCGACAAAGATTTTATATCAGTTTCAATATATTTTCATAATGACATAACATAGAGATCTCTTCATTCATATATTCAGGTACCTGAATCTCTCATGAGATATTATGAAGTGTTAAGTCATGTGATGTTCTAGATCACTTGCCTCATTTATTATGATCATTTTGATCATTTGCTCATCTTCTTTATCAAGAAGTTTATTTGAAACCGATTGTCTATACACTTTAAGCTTACCACATACTTTGTCCTTCTAGGACTTAATATGAGCATTTTCAATGAGAATATAGTTACCTTCTTTGGGTCAGTAAATTCGTCTGACATGCTTTGCAATAAATTGCACATGAATTATCCTTTTATGAATTTCAAGTTCATATTATTTTATTCGAGGTTCTAGATGTATAAATGATAATTCATTCCATGTAACTTTTTCTCCACTGTTATATCTTGTGTCCCCCTCATGTTAGAAAAACTAACTTGTTTTCTCAACTTTGAGAACTCATCTTTGTTCTTTATGGTGTTAATCAAAATATACACGGCACATCAATAATAATAAGATGGAATTATTTGGTTCCTAACCATGAACCACTTGTGAGGGGAGAAAATAATATACTTTCGTATATAACGTATATCAAACTGATATACAAAACTTTATTCTCATAAGCAATTGTTTAGCTATTAAGTTGAGGCACTCAATAAATTATTTTGCTTAACCAGCTATGATGTAGACCAACTTATCAAGATGAACTTCTTGAATAGAAAATCTGGAATATGCTCTAAATTAAATTATTGAGCAAGTTACCTTGCAAACACCATGTTGCGGGTTAATAATAATCGCACATGCAACCATCTCATATATGCATCTTATGTGGTATACATGGCAAGTGAATGGACCCATATTCACCTTTGATATTTCCAGCATTCATGGGATTCAATCCCAATTTTAATTGGTCTATTAATTAATGAGAACAAGCAATGTAAAAGAATTCGTAAAGAACTTTCTAGTTCTTTAATATTTACCTATGTAAATTCTCTTTATTTTTTGCACATCATACTTAAATTGATATGAGTAAATCAATTATTCCAACTGAATAAATTATCAATATTGATAAACTTCAGATTTACACCATGACAAGTGCAATTATCAATAAACTCCAAGTTTATTATGATATGGGTTTTTAAATCAATAAACATCCACTTTATTGTGGTATTCTTTTATTTGTGTAGTACAAACTGGAGAATAAAACGGGTAGCTTTTCACACAAATATTACCCCGCTACAAGTTGTAGTAATAGAAGATATTAAATCTTTCCTTTATTTATAGTCTCAATATAATCAATCGCTTTCGCGTATGCTTTGGAAACTGAATAAGTTTCTTTGAGACTTACTACAACACAATACCGTATTGATAATCAATTGTGTTTCTCCAAAGTAATAATAATTGGCTCTTCCGGAGCTCTCAATTAATTTGGTACTACCACATATTCATCAACATCCATATGGTGAATATCTCTTTTAAAGAGGAAGCTATACCATTATGGTTATGGTCAAAATTATATGCAAGATCTGTTTCTTGCATTACTGTTGTCTTTAATAATGACAATGCCAAAATATTTTGGCATACAATAGGTACGTGACCAATGACTATTCATGCCATAATAATGACATTGATTTCTTATATCATCTCAAACCTCCTTCTAGAGGTGAGTGCGGTATATTCACTACCGCTAGCACGTTTATATTCTTTGAAGAATGAATATGTATTCATAAATCAGATGTTGTCACATTCACATCAAGAATGAACCTGTCACGGCCCATTTCCCAAACCCGGACGTGATGGTGCCTCTCATGAAGACAAGGCTAGCCAGAACAACTCAAACACCTTTTTTAAAGCAATTAATTCCCATTTAAAATTCTAACTCATGCGTAATATAGCAAATAGTGCGGAAATAGCGATAATAACGAGGGAAAACCATCCCGACATAGCACAAACCGGGTGTCACAAGTCATGAGCTACTACAGAGTTTGCTATAAGTATACAAAATATAAGATCTGACACAATAGTATGAAGGAAACTCAGATGATATAAAATAGGGGAGACAAGGGGCTGCGGACGTCAACAACTACTTTGTCGCTCCAACTCGCTGATTGGTCTGGAAGGAATCAGTGCTCAGGTGCAAACTCTGCTATGCCTGTATTTGCACATATGGTGCAGGGAGTAATGTGAGTACTCCGACCCAGTGAGTAATAATAGTAAATAATAACCAAAGGCATAAAAACACATAAATGCATAAGGCAATTCTATATCAGGCAGTAAATCACTTGAAGCAGTAAAACAGTAAAGAGTCAATGAAATCTCCTTTTAAAACAGGTAATCCAGGTAAAACAACAAGTAAATAGTGAGTAGAAATCTACCCCTCGGGCCCAATATCAATCGCTCAGAACAGTATCAGCCCCTCTGGCTCAGTATCAGTTACTCAGCATAGTATCAGCCCCTCGGGCTCAGTATCAATCACACAGCATAGTATTAGCCCCTCGTGCTCACTCTCATGTCACATGGGTACCCGCGCCCATTGTGGGTGTGCAGACTCCGGAGGGGCCCCTTACGGCCCAAGCGCTATATAAACATAATGCCTGAAAGCCTTCTCATATCACTCATAAGGCCTGAAAGCCTCCTCACATCACTCACAAGGCCTGAAAGCCTCCTCACATAACTCATAAGGCCTGAAAGCCTCCTCACATCACTCACAAGGCCTGAAAGCCTCCTCATGTCACTCCAGCCACCTCGTGGCATATAAATGTATCTCAGGCCCTCGGCCTCACTCAGTACAGAAAACATCATAAGCCCCTCGGGCATCGATAAAATAGTAGTGCTCAGCCCAAATAACAGTGGAAATATCAATTGAGTCTCAAAATTCAATTAAAGTGGCTGAGTTTGTAAAATAGTATAATCAACAGGACTGAATTCAACTAGTATATCAAATAGTGAGGAAAGAGTGATAAAATCCACGAAGGACTCAAGTAGTCGGCACGAAGCCCAAAATATGGAGAGAAGCCCAAATCATGTTGATAACAAACATATCTCAGTTAAATACGGGTAAAATATCAATCAGGATAGACCAAGTCACAATCCCCAATAGTAAATAACCCCGCGCTCGTCATTAGGCGTGTGTTTCACCTCAACATAGCACTACGTTGTGCAAATCCGGGGCTTCAAACCCTCAGGATATCGTTTATTATCATTACTCACCTCAAGCGGGCCAAAATCCTAGCTCGTTGTGCCCTTGCCTCTCAAATAGGCCTCCTCGCGCGTCGAATCTGATCAAAACCACAATGAATACATCACAATAGGATAAAGGAACATCACCCAATCGAAAAGAATAGAAAAACATCGGAAATCACGAAATTTGCAAAACCCGAGCCCCGGGCCCACTTCTCAAAATTCAGAAATTTTCACGGCGACGGGTTCCTTATATCGCCACGAGTCTATATACAACAAAACTCTCAATTCGGACCACAAATGGACCCTCAAATTCCAATTTAAAAATCTTAAAATCCCAAGCTCTAGTTTCTTCCAATTTAGCTAAATTCTCAAGAATTTCAAGAATAATTCTACAATATAATCATGTTTTTAACTCATAAAACTTACCTTCAGTCAATCTCCTTCGAATCCCTCTTCAAATGCTCCCAAGTAGCTCTCACAATGCTAAAAAAATGGAGGAAAATGGGATGGGGTTCGCGGATAAAATATTTTTAACATTCTGTAGCTAACCCTATGCGATCGCGGCCCAAGCCACGTGATCGCAAAGTACAATTTTCCAGCCCCTCGAAGCCACGTGATCGCAAAGTACAAAGTCTCTGCGATCGCGAAGCTTCGCCAAGTCCTCTTATGCGATCGCGAACTCCATCACGCCATCATGATGAACAAACTTCCAGCCCTATGCGATCGCGAACCACTTCATGCGATCACGATGAACAAAATACGGCCTCCCATTTTTCCTTCTATGCGATCGCAGCCCCAGGCTTGCGATCGCGAGGAACAAAATCGCACTGCAATTTTCTGCTGCATTTTTCAACTCCAAATTTCCCGTTAGCCATCCAAAATCACCTCGAGGCTCCCCCGACCTCAACCAAAAGCACCAACGTATCTTAAAACATCATCCAAACTTGTTCCAATCGTCAAAACACCTCAACTATCACAAAAATCATCAAATTACATCGAATTCAAGCATAAGATCTTTTAAAACTTCCGAAGCGCGCATTTGATAAAAAAACCCAACCAAAACACCTTCGAATGACCTAAAATTTTGCGCGCACATCCCAAGTCACCTAATGAAGCTACAGCAACTCTCGGAATCCCATTCCGACCCTTAGATCAAACTCTCACCTATCAACCGGAATTCGCCAAAATGCTAACTTTGCCAATTCAAGCCTAATTCTACACCGGACCTCCAAAACCAATTCTGATGATGCTCCTAAGTCACAAATCATTCCCCGAAGCTAACCGAATCACCGGAATTCACATCCGAGCCCTCTAACTCATAAGGCAATGTTCGGTTGACTTTGTCATGACCCAAAATCCACTAAGGGTCGTGGTGGTGCCAGACACCGCTGTCAGGCCAGCCAATTAGATAACCGATTTAAAAATCCTTTTTTTTTAAAACATCAAATTCTAGAATTTTCTTTCCATTTTCACAAATAAAGGGTTTTGCTTTAATTCAAATTAATAATAACAATTAAATCACACTTTTCGAAAACCATCCCAGAATCCGGTGTCACAAGTGCATGAGCGACTACTGATAATGAAATAAAAATACAACCTCTGTCCGGAATACAATGGACAGGAAATAAATAATTAAGGTACAGAAAGGAACTATACTAGCTGCAGGTCGCCTTGCAATTTGCAGCTCACTTAGTCCCTGAATCGTCCGTGCTGACGCGCCCAGAAGGCCACTATAATGAAGTATACCTGTGCAACAAAAATGCACAGAAGTGTAGTATGAGTACGTAATCAACTTGTACTCAGTGAGTGTCCCGCCTAATCCCGAAGGGGTAGAGACGAGATGGTCAACTTTGACACACTCTAATGGTCCAATGATCATTTATTCTTATTTCACATATTAATCCGTGGATTTATTCTTTATGAACATGGTTCTAATCAAATATAGGAAACAATTAAACATGTAGTTCTTTCATAGGAAAATTTCCCAAATTTCTCTTTATAACATAATCCAAATATGTTTATGCCACAAAAGGGCAACAATAACTTAATCAAGTTTAGGCAGCAACACAAGCATGCACAAATCATACCGAGGCGACGGCCCGATCCAATAGAAATAAATGTGCACTTGCCGAGGGTCGACGCCGCGCCTATAGATGCATCTATTAATCTGCCGAGGCGATCGGCCCGTTCCAAAATAAACACACACAGATAGATAAAAAGTCAGGAAATCAACGTGGAGCAAATATCCAGGAAGAAGTCAATTATCTTTTATAAATTTGAGGAAAACGAAACTTGAGTCTTTAGAAAATCCAATTATTAATTTAAGGTGATCTATTATCCCGATCGCGAATCCTCCATGCGATGCGGTACACATAATATACATGCTTAGATAGCCAATTAGAATTTTATCAAGGAATAATTATCCAAATAGGCAAATTCTCTGTTTAACTATTCAGGAATGATGTTTAATCTCTTTTAAATTTGTTTACTAATCAAAGGTGGTTTAAGCAATTCAAGTCATTAATGAGTCCATAATTTATTCAAGTATAGCATGCTTTTTGGGTCCTAATCTACCCTGACATTAGCATAATAGTAGCTACGCACCGACTCTCGTCACCTCGTGCGTACGTAGCCCCCACAAATAGGAGCACTTAATCATTTACTTCACCTATGGGGTAATTTCTCCCTCATAGGATTAGAAAGGAGACTCACCTCGCTCCGAAGACTCGAAATTGGCATTCTACATCCTTTCGAAGGCTTGAACCAACGCACAATGCACCAAAACTAGCCAATGATCACACAAATCCATCAATATATGCTCAACTATACTTTACAACTCAATTTATAATAATTCCTAACCCCGAACGAAAAGTTGACCAAAATGCCCTCGGGCCCACGTGCCCGGAATCCGAAATTTTTCAAAGGTAGAGATTACCCATGAACTTAGGGTCTCAAATATATAATTTTATCCTAATTCCATACTCAAAATCGTGGCCAAAATTCAAGATTATAATTTTCTAGGTTTCCAACCAAAATCCCAATATTTATACTAATTTCCATGCTTAATCTCATACATAATCAATGTATTTAGCTCAAAAGTAATGGGGATGACTTACCTCAACATAGATGGTGAAGACCTCCCTTTGAACCCTCCAAAATTGCCAATGAAGTGAGGAAAAATGAGAGAAATGAACCAAAAATTCGACTTAAAATGACCCCTCTGCCTACTGTAATTTCCGCTTCTACGGAAGAAATCCCACTTCTGCGGGTTCCGCTTCAGCGGACATAGGACCGCTTTTGCAGAAATGGGCCATGTCACACCTCCTTTTTACGATAATGTATTATACACTATACCCATGAGGGCGTAGAAGGAGTTTTTTCCAATTTAAGGACTGTCGGAACGGGATTAGTTATTTAAGTTTTCAGAGTCGCCACTTGAGAATATAATGGTGTCCCAAGTCACAGATATAATCCCGAAATGAGGAAAGTTTGACTCTGTTACAGTCTGCGAACTAGAAATCTGGATAAGGAATTCTGTTAACCCGGGAGAAGGTGTTAGGCACTCCCGGATTCCGTGGTTCTAGCACGGTCGCTCAACTGTTG
>MU777647.1:7030-49469 GCA_026770625.1 Nicotiana glauca
GGAGTGTGATGGGTCTATCTGCCCTCAAATAGGATATGATGGGTCTATCCCCCTCAAATAGGATATGATGGTACTATCCGCCCTCAAATAGGATATCATGGGACTATCCGCCCTCAAATAGGATATTATGGGACTATCCGCCCTCAAATAGGATATTATGGGACTATCCGCCCTCAAATAGGATATTATGGGACTATCCGCCCTCAAATAGGATATTATGGGACTATCCGCCCTCAAATAGGATATTATGGGACTATCCGCCCTCAAATAGGATATTATGGGACTATCCGCCCTCAAATAGGATATTATGGGACTATCCGCCCTCAAATAGGATATTATGGGACTATCCGCCCTCAAATAGGATATTATGGGACTATCCGCCCTCAAATAGGATATTATGGGACTATCCGCCCTCAAATAGGATATTATGGGACTATCCGCCCTCAAATAGGATATTATGGGACTATCCGCCCTCAAATAGGATATTATGGGACTATCCGCCCTCAAATAGGATATTATGGGACTATCCGCCCTCAAATAGGATATTATGGGACTATCCGCCCTCAAATAGGATATTATGGGACTATCCGCCCTCAAATAGGATATTATGGGACTATCCGCCCTCAAATAGGATATTATGGGACTATCCGCCCTCAAATAGGATATTATGGGACTATCCGCCCTCAAATAGGATATTATGGGACTATCCGCCCTCAAATAGGATATTATGGGACTATCCGCCCTCAAATAGGATATTATGGGACTATCCGCCCTCAAATAGGATATTATGGGACTATCCGCCCTCAAATAGGATATTATGGGACTATCCGCCCTCAAATAGGATATTATGGGACTATCCGCCCTCAAATAGGATATTATGGGTCTATCCGCCCTCAAATAGGATATGATGGGTCTATCCGCCCTCAAATACGATATTTTGGGTCTATCCGCCCTCAAATAGGATATTGAATTTAATCCTTCCTCAAAAGGATATTTAATTTATTTTCGGCCCGAGTGATCCTACTTGTATAAATATTGCCAAAATATATATTTCATAAATCATTGCCAAATGCATTTTATTTTCAAAATTGTTGATGAAGTCAGGAGCCCGCCTGGAGAATGGAGGCTGCATTATCTTTAAGTTACAGTTGAAGTCAGGAGCCCACCTGAAGAATGGAGGTTGTATTATCTTTAAATTGTTGTTGGAGTCAGGAGCCCGCCTGGAGAATGGAGGCCATTAAATTTTAAGTTGTTGTTGGAGTCAGGAGCCCACCTGGAGAATGGAGGCCGTTAAATTTTAAGTTGTTGTTGGAGTCAGGAGGCCACCTGGAGAATGGAGGCCGTTAAATTTTAAGTTGTTGTTGAAGTTAGGAGCCCACCTGGAGAATGGAGGCTGTTAAATTTTAAGTTGCTGTTGAAGTCAGGAGCCCGCCTGGAGAATGGAGGATGAATTATCTTTAAATTGTTGTTGAAATCAAGAGCCCGCCTGGAGAATGGAGGCTGTTAAATTTGAAGTTGCTGTTGAAGTCAGGAGCCCGCCTGGAGAATGGAGGTATTTATTTTAAAGTTACATTTGAAGTCAAGAACCCGCCTGGAGAATGGAGGTGTTTATTTTAAAGTTGCAGTTGAAGTCAGGAGCCCGCCTGGAGAACGGAGGTGCTACTTTTAAGTTGTTGTTGAAGTCAGGAGCCCGCCTGGAGAATGGAAGCTGGATTATCTTTGAATTATTGATGAAGTCAGGAGCCCGCCTGAAGAATGGAAGCTGGATTATCTTTGAATTATTGATGAAGTCAGGAGCCCGCCTGGAGAATGGAGGCTGTATTATCTTTAAATTGATGTTGAAGTCAGGAGCCCGCCTGGGGAATGGAGGCAGTGGAAGTCAGAAACCCGCCTATAGAACAGAGGAATACATTTCAAGTTTGAAGTCAGGAGCCCGCCTGTAGAACAGAGGAATACATTTCAAGTTTGAAGTCAGGAGCCCGCCTGTAGAACAGAGGAATACATTTCAAGTTTGAAGTCAGGAGCCCGCCTGTAGAACAGAGGACTATACTCAAGTTCAAGTCAGAAGGCAATAATACGGAGGGTTACAACAAAATACCCCCAGCATAAAATCCACCGCAGAAAGCAGAAAGCAAGGCAACAAGAGCAAGACGGAAATAGATAAGATTTTGTAATTCCTAGTTTAGTCTAGCTTCTTGTTTTTCTTTTAGCAACGGTGTAATAAGGAGATCGGAAAGCGGTAGTGACAGCATGCAGCAGCAGTAACAGCAAAATTGCAGTCCCATGGTAGTCCCAGCTACCAAAACTTCTCGAACTACACTAACCTAATTCCCTTTTAGCCAGAGATATGTAGGAAACCTTTGAAGCAAAGGTTCGGTTAAATCTTTCAAAAAATGCTTCACACGGAGTATTCAAATGGGCAAAAATCGCTCGTATCCGCTCACTTTATTTTTGCACGAAAACCCTTCGTCTTTTAGGACAAAGAGGGGCAGCTGTGAGCACGTGATTTTTGCTTCACGAAAACTACTCCAAAAGAAATTGAAAAATAAAACAAATATCCTTTGTGTACAATTTTGAGAATTTTGCGTGACATTTTGGATAATTATTTTTCTCTGTGAATGTTTATCTTGTTTTAATTAATTAAAAAATACAAAAATATATGTTGCATGCACATTTAGGATTTAATTGTGCACTTAGGAATTAACTGAACCATGTTTTGTGTTTAAAAGGAAGAAAATCCCAAAAAATATGCATTTGTTCTATTTTTGTCATTTAAATGTACCATTGTGTGATTTTGTTTTTTTATTAATGTTTAGTCTTGTATGTTGATTGTTGTTAACGGTTAATTAATATTTTTAAGTTAATTTTTGGTTTTACGATTTATTGTAGAATGTTTGTTAATTAGGAATTAAAAGAAGAAAAGAAAAAAGTGAAAAAATATGAACAAAATCGGATTGGGCCAAAAGTTTAAACTGAAATTAGGCCCAAAACAAGGCATTTACCCGGTCCAAACATGTCTGGTCTCTCACATAACTCAGACGACGTCGTAAAGGCATCTCAGATCTGGACCGTTGATCGAACAGATCTAACGGTCCAGTTCAGCTCCCAACCAAATTCAAACGACGCCGTTTCAGTTGTTTAATCTGAGCCGTCCATCTCCCTAGATCTAACGGTCTCCAGTTTCCCCCATAACCCGGTCCATTTTACCCGGGTCAACCCAGTCTCTTAATGAGACCAAACAACACCGTTTTATTTAAGTGAATTGATCCAGGCCATCGATCTCTCTTGATCGAACGGCCAAGATCAAGCCACCCCCCCCACTATATAAGTTCAATCTCTTACCCAGCCCCTCCTTCCCCCCCCATCCAAACCCCTGTTCATCATCGTCTCTCTCAGAGACGAAGCCTCCTTCACCAAACCCTAGCTGCCATAGCACTCCTTCGCCTGAAACCCGGCCGCGACAACGCCGCCGGTCACCAAATTGACACCCCTTAAGAATCTAAGCACCCCCAATCCAAATCCATGAACTATTTGCCTCGAATCAACCAGTAATTTCTCGAATCTTCATTTGAAGATTCGAGTAGAACTCGAACCTACCCAACCAAGACCAAATTCATACCCTGGCACCCCTGACCTCCCTCGTGCCCAAACCACCTTTGGTTTTGGTCAAATCTGGCTAGAAACACTCGAACCCCAAATCGAAACATAAGAACCCTAGAAAACCATAACTGGTTTCTATCCGAAATTGAAGGGAATTTGGGTGTTTAACTGACGTTAGTCGAAGTGTTCTCAGTTGGGAACACTCGATTAAGGTCCGTTTGACCTCAAAAAGTTCAAGTCCGTCTGTTCTCTATTCCATTTAAAGTATTTTTCTTTCTTTCCTTTTATTCTATTTTTGATGTTTTAATGTCTGTTTATTTGTTTAGATTTGTTATATTAATTTTTTCATTTTTGTCAATTGTTCTGTTCTTCTCGCTCAGACCTTTTTATTTGGTCAAATTTATTTCTGTTCATTGCTGAGTATATATTATAGGTTGTATAATCGGTTCGAATAGTTTTGTAGATTAATTAAGTTTTTATTATAAATCCCTATTTTTGTCAATGCCCCGTAAATTGCCTGTTTATCTATTTCTGATTGTTTGTTGTCAATAGTTATATGCAATCGATTAATTAGTTATCGTCGATTAATTCAGTTTTATTTGTAGTTCGTTTATTCTCTTCAAATGGTTTGATATCGAATATGTTATATTTTGGTCCTTAGGCCTTTAGCACTGTTAATAATCCTGCATTTTGCATAGGACTGATGCATTTTTGTATTAATTCTAATTTGGATATTGTTTTGTCCAATCTGAATGCAAGTTGGAATTTGATACTGAATTTAGTTTTACTATGTTAATTAGTTTCAGTTCATTGGGTTTTAGTAGGTTGACTTCTGTTTTTAATACTGATTGTAACAGTTTGTCTTAATGGTAGTAGTTAATTTATTGGTCTTGTTTAGCTAATGATTTTTAGAGAACTGGTTCAGTTCACTGCAATGTAACTGATTGGATTAAGGCAGTAATATTAAGGGGATTTCAGGGGTAATTTGGGAAGGAAAAAGTTAGGATAATGGTTTAATATTAGTAATCTGATAGTGGGGTATTAGAGTCTATTAAACTAATAAGCTAGTGGGGAACAAGCCTTTTAATATGCCCTTAATTAGGGAGGAAAATAAGGAAAACATTCCTTAGTGGGATTTTAAAGGGGAATGGGCAGATTTTTTGGTAGTTGGGGTCGGATAGTTAAGTCTTTCAAGAGGGGGCAGGTCTGTTGGGGGAGTTATTATAAATAAGAGAAGCTGACATGGAATTAGGGGCTGGATTTTTAACACAAAAGTCCAGAGTTTAAGAGTGAAATAGAGGCTGAATTTTTTTTACCTTAAGGAGTTCAGTTAGTGAGAGAGTTTCATTTCAGTTCTATTCAGAGAAGTCTAGGCTTTTGTTTTATTTAAAAGAGTTTTCTTGGATGTGATCTTCTTTGAGAGTTAAAAAAACAAAAAATCGGAAAGTGCTGTCTCATCGGGAAGTCTGAGTTTAATCTCTGCCTTATGTTTGTTCCTGGGAGTTCACTGATTTGGTTGTTATATCTGGGGTTTTCAATTGGTTATTTCGGATCTGCACCGGTTATTTGTTACTGTCACATTGGTTGTTGTTGTTTCTGGTGCATCTGTGTTGCTGTTTGGTGTTTCTGAAATTGCAACTGGGTTTCTTGAGTTTACTATTGGGTTTTAATCTGTGTCGCTGGTTGTTACTGCCTGTTGTTGTACTATTACTGCTCTGCTGATCATCATCTTCCTCTTATTTTGCTTCCAATACCAGGTATATGGTTGTAACCTTGCCAATATTGTAAGCTGAAAATATGAAAGCATGAATACATATGAAGAATGGAACTTTGAAGTTTTAATTTAGCTTTTTCTTTGTTTTGTTTTACTGATTGTATATAGGCCATTTCATATACTACTCATATGTAAATTTCTGCCTGTGGGATGCATAAACTGGAACTGCTTTATCCAAGCTGTAATATAGTCATCAGTATTAGGTTTAATGGAGTCAATACTCGTTTATATTTGGCATTATCCTGCTTACAAATTTAGAGCCAGAAGTAGTTTACATTAATAATTAAGTTGAAAGTGGTTCTTTGAGTATATTGCTAAGGCCAGCCTTTGTAGATTAATGGCCAGTAATGTCGTAGAATCAGTAGGCCCATTACATTTGAAGTTAGGATCGTAGTAATAATCGCTAAGGTCATTAATCCAATAGGCATGAGTTGAGTTCAAACAGGGCGTGTTAACGATTAAGTTTAACAAACTTTCGAATAAGCATTGGTGATTAAGGTTAATTCTAGTTTCAAATAGCTGTATACAATTAATTCCAACTGTTCAATTCATCTAACAATGTGGGTTTAAATTAGTTAGAGGATAATTACTTTATTTTGATAATATTGTTTGTAAATTTTGTATTCTATTTATAATTTCAATTTTAGTAATATAAAATTATAGAATAAGGCACGAAACAATTTTCCTTTGCCTCAATTACAATTTTTAGTTTGCATTTGTTTTAATCCGATAAATAAGTTACGGCTTTTTCAAGCATGTAATTAATTTGGAGATTTTCTTTTATTTTAGAGACGAACTTAATAGAAAAATGTAGTCACTTTAGGATTTCCCTTTTAAAAATAAATGAGACGAGCCTCGCCAAAAAAATGTACAAGATGTGGGGCCCTCAATAAATGGTTAATATTTGTATAGATTTCGGGATCGACCGCTTAGTGAATTTCACGGCCTTTTTCCAAAAATAACCACCCGTTAGTCACTTTAGGCGCGCCTTTAATAAATTACTTTCTTAAAATTCGGGTGCACATTTATGTGACCCAAATCCAAATCTCAACGGAGTCGAAATGTGTCGATAACCACGGGTACATTAACTGTGACGTGGTTCGAGATACGTTTTCACAACGTTGCAATTCTTTGATAAAATAATAATAATAATAATGATAAAAGCGGTTCAAAGTTAAAATTGGCACATAGGTTCAAATGTTTTAACATCAAATAATTAAGTCGAATATAACAGTTGAGCGACCGTGCTAGAACCACGAAACTCGAGAATGCATGACACCTTCTCCCGGGTTAACAAAATTCCTTATCCGGATTTTTGGTACACAGACTGTAATATAGAGTCAATCTTTTCCTCGATTCGGGATTCAACCGGTGACTTGGGACACCATTAATCTCCCAAGTGGCGACTCTGAATCTTAATAATAAATCCCATTTCGATTGTCCTTTAATTGAAAAAACTCCCCTTAACCCTCTATGCCCCTGCAGGCGCGGGTAAAAAGGAGGTGTGACAATCATCATAATATTGGGTTGACTGCCATGTTTGGGCTTCGTGCCAACTATGTGAATCCTTCAGGGATTGATATCACTGTTTTCACATTACTTTGCATATTATTTGATTTCAGTCCTGAGTTTAAACACTGTTTTTGAAATGTTCAGCCATATTTCTAAGATTTGAAACTTAAGCTACATTTTCTGACGTTTTGAGCTGAGAGCTATTACTTTAATATTGCCCGAGTGGCTTACGTGCATGTTCTGGATTGAGGATGGATCGGGCTGCACGCCGCAGCGATGTTATGATGATATTGCGCTTGGGCTATAGGAGCCCCTCCGGAGTCTGAACCCCCATAGTGAGCGCGGGTACCCAAATGGATCAGGTTGCGCACCGCAGCGGTCATATGCATTGCATTGCATTCATGCATTGGTTCCTGTTTGTACTACGTGTCATGACATTCAACATTCTCATATCATTGGCATCCATGCTATGTCTTGCACTATTTACCAGGCACCCTGGTGTTATTTTTTTAGTAGAGTGATGTGCCCGAGGGGCTGACTTATGTGCTGGTTTGCACCATCTGCCTTCGAATTCATTTGCTTAACTGTTGGAAAGAATATTTTCAAAGGAAGTTTTAACTGAGCCTAGATATTTTCGAAAGGATTTCACGGTTTTACTATTTTCTCAAAGATTTGCACTGCCCTATATAGCATGATGGAGTGCTTTACGTGTTTTCTTACCGCTCAATTATTATTTACTTTTATTACTCATTGAGTTGGAGTACTCACTTTACTCCCTACACCTCGCGTGCAATTGTAGGTATTGTTCACCCGAAAGCGGGTTAATAGCTGATTGAAGGTATTACTACTGTAGTTGAGTAAGGTGACCGCCAGCGTTCGCGGCACCGAACTTCGTCTTTGGATTTCAGATTTTATTGTGTATATTATTGGCCCTGTAGTTGTGTTCAGACTTCTTTAGATGCTCGTGGCTTGTGACACCCCGGTCGGGCTGTGTTGGGTTGTAAATATCAGTTATTAATGCCATTAAGTCGTATTTATCCATTCATTTATGTTTATTAACTATTTTAAAAGGGGCGTTATTGTTCTGTTGGCTGGCCTTGTCTTCACGAGAGGCGTCATCATGACCGGGTTTGGGAATTAGGTCCTGACAAGTTGGTATCAGAGCCTAGGTTACTAGGTTTTACGAGTCATGAGCAGGTTTAGTAGAGTCTCGCGGATCGGTACGGAGACGTCTGTATTTATCCTCGAGAGGCTTCAGAACCTTTAGGAAAACTTCACTTTCTTGGAATTCTTATCGTGTGTACTTGATTCAGCTTGAGATATAACTCTTGAAATTCCTTCCACACGTCTGTAGGCGCACGTGAGCGCTCAGTTTTGTATGTGCCTTGATGGCTTGTGACTCCCCGGTCAAGGGGCGAGATGTGATGTGATCTTTGTGAATTTAATGTTGAGCCAGTCTGGAGGACTTGAGGTCGGATCTTACCTATGGCTTGAGCACTGAGGTGCTGATCGTGTGAGCAAGCATTTTGAACTTATATGTTTAGTATTGTCCTTATTAGCCGGAATGGCGGTTGGATATCCATATGATGAGTATGTTAGTGCTGCAAGGTATATTTATATGACTTGGTAGTAACGAAAAAGTCTACTGGATAATAAATGAACTGGTAAGTGATTTGTTTCCTATTGTGATCTATTGTGTAGCCCCGAGATATGTGCGTAAAGGATATTTTCATATCTCCTAGTTGGGAAGTGAAGTGCATTGCACGCGACGGTATGAGTTCAGACTCAGGAAGACTAAATGACTATGTAACGTATATGATGGTGGAAGTCATGCTGAAATACTAAATTGAGGCGAAGCAGGTGGGATATCTCCTACGGAGTGTTCTTAAGTGGTATGATGCTTATGTGTATGTTAGAAGATCTCATGTGTAATTGAAGGGTACGTGTTGAAATTTGAAAATTTGGTTCGCTTAAGAGAGTAGACTCAACTGGTGTAAAGATGGATGCGAGAAGTGTAGAGGATTATAGTACTAGATGATCTGTGTTTTCACAAACTTGTAAATGATTTGAGTTTAATATCACTATGGTATTGTGGCATCATTAGAGTAGAAGCATTATGGGTTATTGAGTGTGTCCCGATATATGGGTTCGAGCCAAGTTGGGGAGGTTGCTGTTGATTAGCTGATTGCACGGTCGTGTGCTATGTTGATTCCGTTTCGAGGTATGCTGGCGGATCAGTCTTGGTTGCAGAAAATGAGTCGAGGATAGCACAAGTGAAGCAAAATTTTGATAAAGTTTATATGGTGCTTCGTAGATGTGAGGAAATAATAGGATGTCTTGAGTTGTTGTTGATGAAGAATGCTCAGTGTATAGAGAAGGAAGATGTTTGTTTGTATTGGAATGAGATCATATTCTGCGGTGTCAGACTACTAATAAGGCACGAGTGGTTCTGTTTCTTAAGTCAGGTAATTTGTAGTTTGAATAAGAGTGAATGACTCTCAAGAATATTTTTAATGTGTTCAAGAGTTACATGAGATAATCAGGTGTCTTAAGGTTGTGTATGTGGTTAGAGATTGTCTTTTTATTGGGAAAGGTCAAGACTTGTGGTATTTTATGTTGATTATGGGATCCTATGTATCGGTACCTGGAAAGTCAAGGTAACGAATTCAAATTCACAGGAAGTTCTTCAGAGTAAAGTATTCTGGAATATGGTATTTCTGGGCACAGTTGAGAGAGTATTCAGTGGCCTATGGGTCTTAGACAGTGTGGTCTTATGTTCGAATCTTCTGTGGTAAGCCTGGATTGAGGCATTGTGATGCTACAGCGAGGGAGAGATATCAAGTTGATGATGAATCAGAAGGGAAATTAGATAGATGGAATAGCTTGATAGTAGACCGAATCAGTATGGTAAGAATATGGTTGATTCTTTGTATGTGTTCTAGGTAATGAGATTTTACAGGTATCGTGCAGCAAAGCTCTTGAGTCCGACAGCTTGCTTAGCTTTGTTTGGATAAGAGGATTCAGTCCTAGAAGATTAGCTTTTGCAAATAGAATTGGGAGAGAGTTCTTGTTGGGTTTTACCGTGGTTTGGAGATGGATATATTTTCTATGGGTATGCGAAGCATGGAATGTGTAATGATTCTTCTTCTAGGTGGGATTGACGGAAGGTCTTGGCTAGATGAGTTACAGCTCAGTTCTGAAAAGAAGTTCATAAAATTCTTAGGCTACGGGTAGCCTCAGGTAATCAAGAAATGGTACTGCTAATTGGAAGTGATTTGACGAGAGTATATGTCTCGGAAGAAGGGTAATGTGATTAGACTGATGATACTTTGGTAGTATTACGACACTTTCTTGCTAGATCGACTACTGATATCTGAATTTGTTTGATGGCACAGGATAATTTTAGAATATCTTTCAAAGAATGATTGGGTACTCGAGGTGTAATATGTATTCATAATATGGAATTTTGGATCAGGTACAGTGATTTGTGTGCTATATGGAGTTGGGGACTGGGAGTTCTCAGGTTCAGACTGTGTAGTGGTTGTGGATCGTGTGTATTGGTACCGCTAGCGGCTATTGGGATTTGGAAGCCCGAGCGGATCTTTCTTTGCTTGGTATATTAGATTCTGGATATGATATTGGGGTGTAGATTAGTTGTCTCAGTGTTGGGTTATTCTAAACTATTGTGTTATGGGTTATGTTGGAAAATGCCACAGGTTGCGTGGCAGAGTGCATCAGATTATGTTCTAGCAGAGTGGTTGTATTCCAAGACCAGCGGACGGCTAGGAAGGATTGCTTTTTTTAATTGGGCCTTCGTGGCGGATGTCAGTGCAGAGGTTTCTACCATTGATTCAGTTCCGGTATTGAGGGACATTTTTGGATGCGTTTCTTGTTGCCGGACGAGAATGTGGATTTCGGTATTTATTTGGTGTCGAGCACCATATCGTACGGCTCTAGCAGGAGTTATAGTAGTGGGAGGAGCAGTTTTAGGCTTCTTGGTATTGAGTTCGTTGGCAGACCAATGTGGCTACGTATTTAGCTTGAGTTAGCTTGGTTAGTCCCGAGTTGTATTGTTGAGGGATAGGCTGATCTGATCGTATTGAGCTTGTTAGTGATCTAAGGAGATCGGTAAGTTGCTTTTCTGTGCTGTGAGACATTATGATTTGTTGGATATGGGCACATGTGGTGCGGTTCTATTAAGGATTCAGAAAGGAAGTCGAGCGGGAAGAGTAATTGAGTGTTGCTTGGTGTATGGAGTATTGGTTATGGCCTATCGGGTTGCGTGTCGCGTGTTATTTTTTTCACCGTGGGTGTAATGGATTGCTTGGTTTCAGACATCAATTTGTGTGTGGCTGTCTATTTTGAGCATGGTGACTTGAGATGCTTCATGTGTAACAGTGTTTGGATAGGATCGCGCGTTGTGGCGAGGCCAAGTGAAGTTATGACCTTTCGAGGAGGATTAAGGTACTCTATTTCTATGATGTGAGATGGAGTCTCAGCTTTGTGTTGTAACGATATTGATGAGCTTGAGGTACAACTCTTCCGTTTGAGTCATTTGTCCTGATTTGAGTATGTTCAGACCGTTCCTTAATGGTGCGTGCATTATGCAAGTTGTGGCTTAGGCCTGTATTGAGGTGTCGTATCACCAGGGTGGTGTGTTGAATTCGAGGTGATCTTTGGAGTCATTAATGAATGCGAACAAATGTGATTTCATCTTGTTAAAGGGGTAATATCGAGGTTTGGCCCGGAAATCTGTTGTGGTATTAGTCAACAAGGAAGTGGCTTCATGTATGGGTGACCTGAGGAATGGTTACGGTTTATCGCGTGTTTTATTTATCGTTGGCAGTATATGAAAGTGATAGAATAAGACTTTAGCTAAATAAGAGGTTTTCTATCGGTATTTGGTTGTTGTGGGTAACTACTGTGAATAGAAGTTATCGTTTTGAGTGCTTGGATTATGTGGTATATCATGTGATTTCACGGAGGTTGCAGGTATAGATTATTACAGCTGGTTCAGGCTCATTCTGAGTATAGATGTGAGGTTCTGATCTTGTGTATGATTTCGGAAAGTCTATGCGGTCCTATGGTTTATGGTTTAGATGGACCGTGAAATTTCAGCTATATTGTGTTATCGAACCTATGCGATATAGGATGACGGGAATAACCCCGGGTATATGCTTGGTAACGTCATTTAGGTATTAGGTTGCTTCTAGTACAACTCTGAGTATGCTCGAGGACGAGCGTTTGTTTAAGTTGGGGAGGATGTGACGACCCGACCCGTCATCTCATGTGTTAATTCCACATTTCTCCCATTTTATGCTTCTTCATGTTTCGTTATCGGTATGTGGTGTGTTAAAGTTGATTTGGATTGGTTTTGATAAGAAATGAGATACTTAGTCTCTTTAAGGAAGGCTTAAGTTGGAAATGTCAATCGGACATTGACTTATGAGTTGGAAGGCTCGGATGTGATTTACGGTGATTCGGTTAGCTTCGGGAAGTGATTTGTGACTTAGGAGTGTGATCGGAATTGATTTTGGAGGTCCGGTGTAGAATTAGACTTGAATTGGCGAAGTTAGTATTTTGGTGAATTCCGGTTGATGGGTGAGATTTTGATCTGAGGGTCGGAATGGAGTTCCGAGAGTTGCTGTAGCTTCCTTGGGTGATTTTGGATATGGGTGCAAATTTTCAGGTCATTCGTACATCGTTTGGTCGGGTTTTTAATCGAATGCGTGTTTCGGAAGTTTTTAAAGAACTTAGGCTTGAATTTGATGAGAATTGAAAATTAATTGTTGGTTGATGTGTTGTGATGATTGGAACAAGTTTGGGTAATGTTTTAAGACATGTTGGTGCTTTTGGTTGAGGTCCCGGGGGCCTCGGGGTGAGTTTGGGTGGTTAAACGGAGAGTTCTTGAAGTTTGTTGCAAGTTCATATTGCTGGTATCGGGTATTTTCACTTTTGCGGAAATGGCCAGCAGAAGCGGTTCCGCAGAAGCGAGTTATAGGTCGCAAAAGTGGTTCGTGGTCTGGTAGGGTGGTTCCGCAGAAGCGGAATGAGGTTCGCATCAGCGGGTCCGCAGGAGCGGACGGTTAACCGCAGAAGCGATTTACGTCTTAAGAGGGAGTTCTGCAAAAGTAGAATTTGAGCTGCAAAAGCAAAACTAGAATTTTAAATGAACATCCGCAAAAGCGGAAAATTGGCCGCAGAAGCGGTCCCGCCTAAGCGGAAGGGGGATCGTAGAAGCGAAAGTCGACTGGTGGCAGAAGGGTTTTTATTGGACATTTCATCCGCGAGTTCAACCATTTTTCCTCCATTGTTGAGCGACCTTGAGAGCATTGGGCGAGGATTTTGAGAGTCTTGACTGGAAATCGATTGGAGGTAAGTCCCTTGGCCTAATTATTCATGTTTATGGTAGAAATAACATGTAAATTGGTGGAAATTCATCAAAAATGGGGTAAGTTAGGGCTTGAGAAATTATAAGTTAAAAATGGAATTTGGAGGGTCAAATGGACTCCGATTTTGGTAAATTTGATATGTATAGACTCGTGGCGAGACGAGGAATCCGGTAATGTGAGTTTTGTAATTTTTTGAGAAGTGGGCCCGGGGCTCGGGTTTTGCTAGTTTCGAGATTTTTGCTATATTTCGATTGTTTTTGATTGGGTATTGTCCCCTTGGCATATTGTAATGTATTCGCTCCGATTTTGGTTAGATTTGACATGCGTGGAGGCCGATTTGAGGTGCAAAGGCGTCGCGAGCGAGGAATTTTACCGGTTCGAGGTGAGTAATACTTGTAAATGATATCCTGAGGGTTTGAAACCCCGATTGCACATTGTAGTGCTATATTGAGGTGACTTGCATGTCGGATAGTGGGCGTGTGGTAGAGAACCGCTGGGGATTATGACTTGGTCCGTCCCGATTGATTAAATTACCGCGTATTTGACTGAAACCACTTGTTATCATCATAATATTGGGCTGACTGCCATGTTTGGGCTTCGTGTCAACTATGTGAATCCTTCAGGGATTGATATCACTGTTTTCACATTACTTTGCATATTATTTGATTTCAGTCCTGAGTTTAAACACAATTTTTGAAATGTTCAGCCATATTTCTAAGATTTTAAACTTAAGCTACATTTTCTGACATTTTGAGCTGAGAGCTATTACTTTAATATTGCCCGAGTGGCTTACGTGCATGTTCTGGATTGAGGATGTATCGGGCTGCACGCCGCAGCGATGTTATGATGATATTGCGCTTGGGATGTAGGAGTCCCTCCGGAGTCTGAACCCCCACAGTGAGTGCAGGTACCCAAATGGATCGAGCTGCGCGCCGCAGCGGTCACATATGCACTGCGTTGCATTCATGCATTGGTTCCTGTTTGTACTACGTGTCATGACATTCAGCACTCTCATTTCATTGACATACATGCTACGTCTTGCACTGTTTACCAGGCACCCTGGTGTTATTTTGTTAGTAGAGTGTTGTGCCCGAGGGGCTGACTTATGTGTTGGTTTGCACCATCTGCCTTTGCATTCATTTGCTTAACTGTTGGAAAAAATATTTTCAAAGGAAGTTTTAACTGAGCCCAGATATTTTCGAAAGGATTTCACGGTTTTACTGTTTTTTCAAAGATTTGCACTGCCCTATATAGCATGATGGAGTGCTTTACGTGTTTTCTTACCGCTCAGTTATTATTTACTTTTATTACTCATTGAGTCACTTATTCCCTGCACCTCGCGTGCAGTTGCAGGAATTGTTCACCCAGCGGGTTAATAGCTGATTGAAGGTATTACTACTGTAGTTGAGCAAGGTGACCACCAGCGTTCGCGGCACCGGACTTCGTCTTTTGATTTCAGATTTTATTGTGTATATTATTGGCCTTGTAGTTGTGTTCAGACTTCTTTAGATGCTCGTGGCTTGTGACACGCCGGTCGGGCTGTGTTGGGTTGTAAATATCAGTTATTAATGTCATTAAGTCATATTTATCCATTCAATTATGTTTATTAACTATTTAAAAAGGGGAATTGTTGTTCTGTTGCCTGGCCTTGTCTTCACGAGAGGCACCATCACGACCGGGTTTGGGAATTGGGTCATGACAATAGATAGGAAAAGTAAATCCTTTGGGCTTGGATATTAAAAGAAATTTTACCTCATATAGCAAAGGTATACACCCTATTTATTATAAACTAAAATTATTTTAAAATATTATTTTCAATAGCTACCTTTTATATTTTATAGCAAAATAAGTATTTATGATATATATTACTATTTGGGCATGAAATAAGACATGAAATACGCTATTTGCGTATTCTTCTCTCTTAGACAGCTGGACATACCTATTTTTAAGGTGATTGCAGTTACTGTATTCATGAATACATGGCATGAAACATGTGAATACATGCACGTACAGCTGGACTGCCCAAATTTTAGGTGTTTTTTTACTGCTGTATTTATGAATATGGCAGTGCAAATACATGTGAATACATGCGCGTACAACTAAACTGCCCTGATACTAGGCGTTTTTTATTGTTGTATTCATGAATACATGATGCGAATACATGTGCGTACAACTGGATTCTCCTTATTTTAGGCTTTTTTACTACTGTATTCGTGAATACAGCAGCGCGAATACATGCGCGTATAGCTGGACTGCCCTGATTTTAGGCGCTTTTTGTTGTTGTGTTCATGAGTACATGACGCGAATACTTACACTGTAACACTCCTCAAATCTATAAAAGTTTTAATACACGCTAAATATAGAATTTAATATTTTTTAAAACTTAAATTATACTTCTATTACGGATTTAAACCCTTGTGATTGATTTTTGAGTTACTATTTTTTATAAAGAATTGGATATACAATTGGGAAATGTTGATAATTTAAATATTATTAAATATTAAAAGTGGGTATCATTAATTATTAATTAAGTTAAATTTAAAAAGGGGGGGGGTGGGGGAAGGGCCTAAAGCCCATAAAATGATTGTTGGAAAACAAAGGCTTCAAGCCTTAAGCAAAACACTGTCACTCACGTAAAAGGCAGAAGGCCAAAGCCTTGGACGAAAAACAGAACACTAGTTTTGTTCGCTTACGAAATAGAGAGCCACGAAACAGAGCTGCTTACTCATGCAGGCAACGGAAAATCCTAGGGTTCTTTACAAACCACTAATTCTTGAACTCAGGTATATAAAATTTCCTATTGTTAATTATCCTACGGTGGTAATAGGTAAGAATTGAATGGTTAATTCCCTTCTTTCTCTGTATCAACAGTAAATTTCACGTTTACATGAGAAACTTTAAAATTGATTAAAATGCACTGGTTGTTGTAGAATTGATTGTTTAACTGGTGTAAATTGGACTGGGGCCTATGTATTGGCTCGAGAAGTTTTGAGGTGAGTTGATATAACCCTTTACCAAAGTGGTTTAACTCACAAAAGCATACATACTAGGTATTTGATGAATTGTCTAAAAGAGTTAATATGTACTTAATTGAAGTGAGTGAGTACCTATTAGCTTAAAACTATTTTAGTTAAAGTTTAGATGATTTATTCTAATATATGTGCTTAAATTTTCAGATTTTTGTGTAATTCGTATATGCCATTTTCATGTTGAAAAGAAAAATTTCCAGAAAAAGCAAGAATCTTTAAGAATACTTTTGAATGTTTATTTCATTCTTATGTCATACCTTACATTTAAGGATTCCGATATGAGTACGTTTAAAAGATTTAGACTTGAAAAGTCACAAGAAGAAGTTGTAGAAAGAAAAGATTTTTGGGAGTATCATTTCTTCTGAGAAGGGGTCATCGTCCAGGCCGAGGGTTCTGACCAAGGCGTTGACTTCCTGAAACTATTTATGCCAAAGTAGGGAGCACATGAACCATGAAGCGAGTGGCACATCGTGGATTGGGCCTATTCGATCAGGTTGGGATCGAACACATGTCGATCACACGGTGACTAAGACAGAAATAGGTCAGGATAGTTGGAACTCCCAAAGTATGAAGTGAAATATTTATTTTTATAAGAAGGAAAAGGAAAAGAGTTTCTTTTAGAATATTCATAAACTGCTATTTTGCATTTATTATAGAATTGTTCTTATAAGCTTTTTATTTTACATGTATTTAGAATCTTTGCTCGTAATGTATATGCTATTAAATTTTCATCACCTGTCGTTGAGACTCACTGAGTACAATGGATGGTAACATTCTTTTTTGGGAACCTACGTTGGTCTGCGGTACAACGTCGGAACCGATTTTGCAGGCGAGCAGGTTACATGTTAGGAGTTCCCTCTCTTCCAGTGCTATTGGTGAGCTCCACTTTTGTTCGTGGAGTACTCCTTTGAGTCATCATTCTTTAGCTATTTATTTGTTTACTTAGAGAACTGGCCAGGAAATCTCATGTCCTCAGCAGTGCGTCAGTTTATCAGTAGAGGCTTTATAGACACGGTCAGTGGGTTAAGATTCAGATGTTTTTGATAATAACTTAGAAGTATTTCATTAGTTACTAGGAATAAAGTTTTAGAGTTGGTTTATTTTAGATATATAAATTAATTAAAATTATTTGGTTACAGTACTGCCTTCTGGCATACAAAGTTTGAAGTTATAATAGATTTGATAAGCGCAGATGGTTCGCTCGGTCATGTTTAACGATCGGGTGCCGGTCCCGGCTTATTTAGAAAATTGGTCGTGACAAACTTGGTATCAGAGCCTCGAGTTTATGGAGTCCTAGGGGTCTATAAAGTCGTGTTATTAGAGTCTTGTTTATGGGTATGAAGCGTGCCATACTTACAAAGAGGAGGCTACAAGCATTTAGGAAAAGTCTCATTGTTTTCATACTTTAGATCGTGTAGTAGATCTTACCTCTAAGAAACTATCTAATGTATACGTTTCTTCAAAACTCGCAAAAATGGCTCATACTCGCAACTCTGACGTCGACATTGAGGATGTTGCTCAAGAAACTATTGTTACTATTGTGGCTCAAGGTAGAACTAAGAGGGTGTTTGGCTAAGCTTATAAGCTGGTCAAACTGGCTTATAAGGACTTTTTGGCTTATCTACGTATTTGGTAAAATTTAAAGTACTCATAAGTTAAGTGCGTATAAGCCAAAAATAAGCCAAAAGTCATAAGTTGGTGCCCCCCAACTTATTAAATTTCAGCTTATAAGCACTTTAGGTTTGACCAAAATATTTACTATTCTATCCCTAAAATACTTCTTTTTAAAAGAAAACTCTTCGTATACCCAATTTTTCAGCTGCTTATTATTAATTTCAACACTTTTATCCAAACACGTAACTGCTTATTTTTTAAATCAGTTTTAGCACTTAAAATGCTTTTCAGCACCTAATGCTTATCAGCTACTCTAAATCAGCTAAGCCAAACGGGCTCTAAGAAGGCTTTAACTCATAAAGGGAAGGGTAGATCCACAAAGGGGGTTCAAGTACCCGGAGTTGAACATGAAGAAAGGGTGGATAATGATGAGCAAGTACCTTAGGATCCAGTGCCACCCCCAACAGCAATTCCATCTTAGACAGCTATATATCCAGAGGTGGGTCAGATGTTTAATTCTGTCAACAGTGCTATGGAGATGTTTAAAGCCTTCATGGCCAAGCATAACGAGAGAAGAGATGATATTCCACCTCAATCAAATGGACGGAACAATTCTTAGTCCTCAATAGTGAATGAATTTTGAAGTTGACTCCTCCATTGTTCCATGGTTCTATAGCTGATGAAGATCCAATATTATGGCTGGAGGGTGTCAAGAAAGCCCTCCGGGCAATGAAGGCATTTGATGATGAAGTTGTGGAGCTAGCTGCTTACCAGCTTAGAGATGTGGTCGGCGTTTGGTTTGTGATGTAGGAAAAGGGAAGAGATGAAGATGATGGTCCGCCTACTTGGGAAGAATTTAAAGAGGCCTTCATGGCTAACTTTATCCCGAAAAAGGATAGGGAAGTTAATGCTACAGAGTTCAAATAGCTCAAGCAAGGGAATAAAAGTGTGAAAGAGTACTACATGAAATTCATAAGGTTGGCTAAGCATGATCCTTACATGGTTAAGACATAAAAAGCAAAGATTCACAGGTTTGTCGGCAGTTTGACTTACCACATTAATGATACGAGATCAGCTGCAGCGGTATGAATGACAGCTTTATACTCTGTTGTGGGATTCACGAAACACTTAGAAAAAGAAAGACAACAAAGGAGAGAAGAAAAAGAGCAGAGCAAGAAATCTTGAACATTGAGCAGGTTTAATGGTACATCCAGTGGAGGTGGAAGGGGTCCCTCTAATAAGGAGTCATTAGCACCAGCTCAGTCCTGTCATCCATCAGGTGGTGAGTCTTCCTTCAGACGTACTCAGAGTTATGGAAATCAGTCTTGCCAGAATCAGAATTTTAGGACATCATTCTCACATAGCCAGAGTCATGTTGAGAAACATTCACAATAACAAGGTCTTTATGGAACATGTAAGCGGCAACATTCAGGTCAGTGCAAGCTCGGGTTTCATGGTTGCTATCACTGTGGAGACATTGGTCATATAAAGGCCAACTGCCCAAAGTTGAGACATAATTTCAGTGGGGGATCAACTCCTTCTTCTAGTTCCTCAGCTATTGCAGTTACACCACCTCAGGCTCGTGGTTCTCATAATCAGACCGGGCATGTGGCAGGCAGAGGTGGAGATCAAGTTACTCAAGGAGGGGGACAATCTCGTTTGTTTGCTACACTCGATCGTTAGAGTGCAGAGGCATCTGCAGAAGTTATTACAGGTATACTTCTAGTCTTCTGACAATGCTTATTCCATAATGGATCCAGTTTCAACGTTTTCAGATGTGACTCCATACTTTGCAATTAACCTTGGGCTACAACCGGAACAACTTAGTGAGTCATTCCTAGTATCTACTCTAGTTGGGGAGTCAGTGAGAGTCACAAGAGTCTATAGAGTTTGTATAGTTTCAATCCAAGGTCGCAGCACCGAGGTCGATCTCATAGAGTTAGAAATGCTGGATTTCGATGTGATCATGGGTATGGATTGATTGTCTTCCTTCTATGCCATATTATATTGTCGTGCCAAGATAGTCAGGTTCCAATTTCCAAATGAAGAAGTCTTAGAGTGGAAGGGTAGTTCAACATCGCTTGTACGTAAATTTATTTCTTACCTTAAGGCACAACGAATGATCAGTAAGGGGTGTCTCGCCTATTTGGCTCACATCATTAATCCAGAATCAAACCTACCAGCTCTTTAGTCTATGCTAGTTGTTAAAGAATTTCCAGAATTTTTCCTAGATGACATTCCCAAACTTCCTCCCAAAAGAATCATAGACTTTGGCATTGATCTCATTCTAGGCACTCAGCCCATATCTATACCTCCTTATAGGATGGCTCCAGCAGAACTTAATAAGTTGAAAGAACAGTTGAAAGACCTTCTTAACAAGGGCTTCATCAGGCCGAGTGTTTCACCGTAGGGTGCCCCGGTCCTGTTTGTCAAGAAGAAAGATGGTTCTCTCAGAATGTGCGTCGACTATCGGCAATTGAATAAGGTTACCATTAAGAACAAGTACCCACTGGCAAGAATTGATGATTTATTTGACCAACTTTAGGCTGCAAAGTACCTTTCAAAGATAGACTTGAGGTCGGGGTACCAGCAATTGAGAATCGGAGAAGAAGATATATCTAAAATAACCTTTAGAACATGCTTTGGGCACTATAAATTCCTAGTAGTGTCCTTCAGGTTGACAAATGCTCCAGCTGTATTCATGGACCTCATGAACAGAATTTTTAAGCCATTCCTTGATACCTTTATTATTGTGTTTATTGATGATATTTTGGTATACTCTAAGAGCAAGGAAGATCATGCAGAACACCTCAGAATAGCCTTCAAGACCTTGAAGAAGAATGAGCTTTATGCCAAGTTTTCAAAATATGAGTTCTGGTTGCAGTCAGTGGCATTCTTAGGCCACGTGGTATCAATTGAAGGCATAAAAGTAGATCCTCAGAAGCAGTCAAGAATTGCCCTAGGCCGACAATGCCAACTAAATCAGGAGTTTTTTGGGGTTATCTAGCTACTATAGAAGGTATGTAGAGGTGTTTTCCTCACTTATAGCTCCATTATCTAATTTGACTCATAAAGTAGTTAAGTTCCAGTGGTTAGACGTTTGTGAGCAGAGTTTTCAAGAGTTAAAGAAGAGTTTGACCACTGCACCTGTGTTAACCTTACCGACAGGTTCAGGTACGTTGATAGTGTATTATGATGCCTCCAGAGTTGGTCTTGGTTGTATTCTTATGCAAAATGGAAAAGTTATTGCTTATGCATCCAGGCAGTTAAAGAATCATGAAAAGAACTATCCCACACGCGACTTGGAGCTTTCAGCAGTGGTGTTTGCATTAAAGATATGGCGACACTACCTTTATGGCGAGCATTCTGAAGTGTTTATAGATCACAAAAGCCTCCAGTACATTTTCAAGCAAAAAGAATTAAATTTGAGACAAAGAAGATGGCTCGAGCTATTGAAAGATTATGACATCAATATCCTTTATCACCCGGGCAAAGCTAATGTGGTAGCGGACGCACTTAGTAGGAAGTCAATGGGTGTCTTGGCCCATCTTGCAGTACAAAGGCGATCTTTGGGTCGAGAAATTCAAAAACTGGCAAATGATGGAATTATATTGGATGAGACCTAAGAAGGAGGTATAACTGCTTATGCCTTAGCGCAATTCTCCCATGTTGCGCATGTTAAGGCTAAGCAAGACGAAGATACGTACTTAGTAAAGTTAAAAGAAGGAGTCTGCAACAAATAAATCACTGCTTTCACTCTAGGAAGTGACCGAGTTTTGAAGTTAAATGATCGGTCATGTATGCCTGATGTAGATGGTCAGATAAAGGACATAGTGGAAGAAACTCACAGCTCGAGGTACTCTATCCACCCAGGTGCTACCAAAATGTATCTGGACTTGAAAGAGTTGTATTGGTGGAAAGGCATGAAGAAGAAAGTAGCAGATCATTTGGCTAAATGTTTGAATTACCAGCATGTCAAAGCCGAGCATCAGAGGCCTGGTGGCCTAGCTCAAGATATAGAAATACCACATGTGGAAATGAGAGATGACTAATATGGATTTTGTAGTAGGTCTACCTTGCACTTACTGTAAGCATGATTCAATTTGGGTTATTATAGACCGATTGACAAAGTCTGCACATTTTCTACCAGTAAAGACAATAGATTCCGCAGAGCAGTATGCGCAGTTGTACATCAAAGAAATAGTCTGATTGCATGGTACTCCAGTTTCAATCATATCTGACAGGGGCCCTCTGTTTACAGCGCATTTTTGTTAGGCATTTCAGAAAAGATTAGGTACCAAGGTCAGTTTGAGCACCGCTTTCCATCTATAAACCGATGGTCAGGTAGAAAGGACTATTCAAACACTCGAAGATATGTTGCGAGCATATGTTATTATATTTTGGAGGTAATTGGGATGATCACTTGCCACTTATAGAATTTGCTTACAATAACAGCTATCAGCCCAACATTGGTATGGCTCCTTATGAAGCATTGTATGGGGGAAGATATAGGTCTCTAGTAGGTTGGTTTGAACCAACAAAGGTTCCATTGATTGGTCCAGAGATTGTTTGTGAGGCCTTAGAGAAAGTCCAGCTAATCAGAGAAAGACTGGAAGCGGCATAGAGTCATTAAAAGTCATATTCTGACAAGAGGCATCGTGACTTAGAGTTCATGGTAGGTGACAAGGTGTTTTTGAAAGTTTCTCCAATGAAAGGAGTTATGAGGTTTGGTAAGAAAGGGAAACTTAGTCCTATATTTATTGGACCTTATGAGATTATAGAAAAGAAGGGAAACGTGGCTTATGAGCTAGCGTTGCCCATTGAGTTGTCCTCTATTCATCCTGTCTTTTATGTGTCTATGCTTAGAAAGTACATTCATGATAAGTCACGTATAATACCTGCCGATACCATAGAAATTAAAGAAGGCTTGACTTATGAAGAACTACCTATAGAAGTTCTCAATAGGCAAGTAAGAAAGTTGAGAACAAAAGATAGGGCATCAGTAAAAGTTTTGTGGAGTAATCATGATTCAAAAGAGGCTACGTAGGAGGTCGACGAAGATATAAGGAAGAAATATCCATATTTATTTGAGGAAAAGGTATGTGAATCTAGGTTTGGTTTGGTATTTATATTTTATTTATTAAATACAAGTAGCACGTGTTTATGTCCTTCCTAGATTATACTTAGTTGTTGTAGTAATTTAGTTTATGCCAGAGTATATTTAATTCATTAAAGTGATTTACTTTTGCTAAAGTATTGTGCTTTAGATTGTTGTTAGTTATTGTGGTACCTCTTTGCCGGAGTATGAGTAATTGATTTATGAGCTGTGTATGGTGCCTATGAATGATCTGTTATGGTGTATTTGGTTGTTGTTTGTGTAGTTGTGGTATTGTGACAAGGATATTTTTTTTGGATATCTAATTTACCAGGAAAACTCTGCCAAATTTTTTAAAAATTTAGGGAGTTAGCCAAAATTTTGAGTCCCTTGGGAAAGTGAGTAGTGCTAAGAAATTTAAGAAGTTCAAGGACCTAAGAAATGACTGTAAGCTTAAGAATAAGACCCTAGCAACATTCGAGGACGAACGTTTTTAAGGAGGAAAGATTGTAACACTCCTCAAATCTATAAAAAGTTTCAAGACACACTAAATATAGAATTTAATATTTTTTTGATCTTAAATTATACTTCTATTATGGATTTAAACCCTTGTGATTGATTTTTGAGTAATTTTTCTATTTATAAAGAATTGAATATACAATAAGGGAATGTTAATAATTTTAGTATTATTAATTATTAAAAGTGGTTACCATTAATTATTAGTTAAGTTAAATTAATTAAAAGGGGGGTGGAGGGCCAAAAGCCCATAAAATGGGTTGTTTGGAAAACAAAGGCTTCAAGCCTTAAGCAAAACACTATCATTCACGTAAACGGAAGAAGACCAAAGCGTTGAACGAAAAACAGAACACTAGTTTAGTTAGCTTACGAAACAGAGAGCCACGAAACAGAGCTGCTTACTTACGCAGGCAACAGAAAATCCTAGGGTTCTTTACAAACCACTAATTCTTGAACTCAAGTATATAATATTCTCTATTGTTAATTATCCTACAGTGATAATAGGTAAGAATTGAATAGTTAATTGCCTTCTTTCTTTGTATCAACAATAAATTTTATGTTTAGGTGAGAAACTTTAAAAATTGATTACAATGCACTGGTTTGTGTAGAATCGATTGTTTAACTGGTATCAATTGGACTGGGGCCTGCGTATTGGCTCGAGAAGTTTTGAGGTGAGTTGATATTACCCTTTACCAAAGTGGTTTAACTCACAAAAGCATGCATATAAGGTGTTTGATGAATTGTCTAAAAGAGTTAACATGTACTTAATTAAAGTGAGTGAGTATCTATTAGCTTAAAACTATTTTAGCTAAAGTTTAGATGATTTATTCTGATATATTTGCTTAAATTTTTAGATTTTTGTATAATTCTTATAGGCCATTTTCATGTTGAAAAGAAAATTTTGATGAAGAAACAAAAATCTTTAGAAATACTATTGAATGTTTATTTCATTCTTATGCCATACCTCACATTTAAGGATTTCAGTATGAGTACGTTTAAAAGATTTAGAGTTGAAAAGTCACAAGAAGAAGTTTTAGAAAGAAAAGATTTTTGGGAGTATCCTTTATTCTGAGAAGGGGTCATCGTCCAGGCCGAGGGTCCTGACCAAGGCGTTGACTTCCTGAAACTACTTGTGCCAAAGTAGGGAGCACACGAACCGAGGATCTCGTTACTGAGAACTTACTTAGCCATGCTAAGGTATGATACATGAGCGTTGAGAACCATGAAATGAGTGGCACATCGTGGATTGGGCCTATTCAATCAGGTTGAGATTGAGCCCGTGTCGATCACACAGTGACTAAGACAGAAATAGGTCAGTATAGTTGGAGCTCCCAAAGTATGAAATGAAGTATTTATTTTTATAAGAAAGAAAAGGAAAAGAGTTTCTTTTAGAATATTCATAAACTGCTATTTTGCAATTATTTTAGAATTGTTCTTATAAGCTTTTCGTTTAACATGCATTTAGAATCTTTGCTCATAATGTATATGTTATTAAAGTTTTGTCCCATGTCATTAAGACTCACTAAGTACAATGGATGGTACTGAAGTTCTCTTTTGGGAACCTACGTTGGTCTGCGGTACAACATAGGAAACGATTTTGCAGGCAAGCATGCTACAGGTTAGGACTTCCCTCTCTTCCAGTGCTATTGGTGAGCTCCGCTTTTGTTTGTGGAGTACTCCTTTGAGTCGTCACTATTTAGCTATTTCTTTGTTTACTTAGAGAACTGGCCAGGAAATCTCATGTTCTGAGCAGTGCGTCAGTTTATCAGTAGAGGCTTCATAGATACAGTCGGTGGGTTAAGATTCATATATTTTTAATAATAACTTAGTAGTATTTCATTGGTTATTACAAATAAAGTTTTGGAGTTGGTTTATTTTAGATATTTAAATTAATTAAAAGTATGTGGTTGTAGTACTGCCTTTTAGCATACAAAGTTAGAAGTTATAATAGATTTGATAAGCGCAGATGGTTCGCTCGGTCATGTTTAATGATCGGGTGTCGGTCCTGGCTTGTTTAGAAAATGGGTCTTGACAAACTTGGTATCAGAGCCTCAGGTTTATGAAGTGCTAGGGGTCTATGAAGCTGTGTTAGTAGAGTCTTGTTTATGGGTATGAAGCGCGCCATACTTATAAACAGGAGGCTACAAGCATTTAGAAAAAGTCTCATTTTTTTCATACATTAGATCGTGCAGTAGATTTTATCTCTAATAAACTATCTAATGTATTCGTTTCTTCAAAACTCGCAGAAATGGTTCTTACTCGCAACTCTGACACTGACACTCAGAATACTGCTCAAGAAACTTTTGCTACTATTGTGGCTCAAGGTATAACTAAGAAGTGAGATTTTCTCTTTAAAAAAGGTCAATAGAAAACCTAAAATAATTTTGAGTGTTATGAGTAATACTAATTGTGGACGTTCATTTGCAGTTTGAACCTCTGACTCCTCTATTTACGTGCCTTTCCATAATAGCCATTACTCATTTCCCACTTCATATGTAACTTATACTATTCTTTACCATAATTTCCATAACCTAACTATAAATATAGGTATTGGAAATCATGTTCTCCACACTTGAAAATTGTGTTATAAGAAAATAATCTTAGTTGTGTCACATGACAGGTTTGTAGGTGTAAACGGGTGAAATCGGGACTAACACACACCCTGATTTCTCGGTGGGTCAAACGAAGCAAATATATAATTACATGGGATTAGAATCGAAGCTGGGAATTTTTGGTACCGAGGCCCGAAAGGAGTGCTCTCCACCAGGCCTGATAAGACAACGCTCCCCGAAGCCAGATAGAGCTCCGAGACCTAGTAAAGCATGGAAAGAGTTGCACACGGCTAACAGAGGGACGTGATATCCAGAACCAACCGGATATCAAGAAGCGGATCTCGCTCGATGGCGATTGCAGATAAGTAATTAACGAGGGAATTTTTACCTTTTTTAGAATTGGACTATGGATGAAACTCTCCAACTATATAAAGGAGAGGCTTTTAGTTCAACATCACACATTCTTACACGCAAACCAGGGCAATACAAGTTCATTTTCCTGCTTTCTAGGTATTGAAAAATTCTTATTTTATTGTTTCTCTTCATATACATTTGGCTTCGAACCAAGGATCCGATCGAGGAAAAAATTACTGTTTAGCCCAAGCTCTGGAAATTTGAAACAATGTAAAACATAAAAGGTTTAGCTCTTTTAAATAGCTTTTCAACGATATATTGTGGAGCCCAAACGGATTTCTAAGCAAAACGTTAGGTGCATTTTAGTGGACAATACATTTGGCTTGATTATTTATTCTATATTTAACTCGTTTATTTAACATTCTTGATTATTTGTGTTAAATCAATCCACATTTCCTTAAAATTACGTATAAATTCAATTGTTAGGATAGGCTGATAACTGCTTGTATGATTGTAAACTAAACAAGAAAATAAATGAAACATCATATTTAATCATGTCAATTATTTAATGTTGGCGTGATATGGAACTAAAGTACTGCAGTTCAAGGACACTAATGATAGGCTAGAATTACATATTTTAGTCGCTTATTACACTCTAATTTACTGCACTTTAATTGAGTTTAAGCTTTAATCGCTAGTGTATTGCACTATGTGTTTTATGGCTTGTAGGAGTGATTCTGGTCTATATAGATGTTATGGAAGAATTCAAGCTATTCTGTAACTTTGAAGTCTGAGTAAAAGCCCAAGGATTAAATTGGGATCATGTTCGGGGATCAACGAATAATAGTGCACTTTAAGAACAAAACGAAGAATCGAGCAGACATATTGCGTATTGTCCAGTAAAATGCACCAAACTTTTCGCTTAGAAATCCGTTTGGACTCCATAATATATCGTTGGAAAGCTATTTAAAAGAGCTAAACCTTTCATGTTTTACATTGTTTCAAATTTATAGAGTCGCGCCATGTAGGGAGCCGCGTAGGGCGTCGAGGCTGTGTAAATTGATGCTGCCCTCAAATTGCATGCTCTGTGAAGTTCCCCACAAGCACACCGCGTGGCGCGTCACCCCATGTGGCGTGCCTGTGCAAATTTTACCGAGCTAGTCCTATTTTGCGCGGGAGAAGGTGTTTTCATCTGGGCCCGTCCCTACTTGGTATTAATACATGTAAAAACGTTGTTTTTGTAACTTTTGACAGACTTTTGACCTAGGAAGAGCAAAGAGCCGCCGTGGAGGTCAGGTTTCATCTTTTCTTCCATCAAACTTTGTAATTTTTATGTGTCTTTGTATAAATTGTTGTTTGACTACCATGTCTGTGTGGAGCTAAACTTCACGTTCTAGGGTTGTGGTTCTCTCATGACTATTGTTATTCGAATATTGATTTCGATTTCTTAGTTTATCATATTGGTTTATTTATTCAATCCTGCTCTTAATTATTTGATTGTTTGATCACCAATTGAATACTATCTACGAATTTAGAGTTGAACTCGAAAGTGGGAATTCTAGATTGCACATAGGATTGAGTAGAGCACGTTCTTAAATCCGGGCATCGGGGGATGGATTCGCAGTTAGGATAGACATATACCTAATTGTTTTGCTTGGTTGATGTACATGAATTATAAATGCGTTCTTGTTGATTCTAACTCCATAGACATATAGGCGTTAGGTTAGCTTGAATAGGCGAGTAAGAACTCGAAAGATTCTTATGAACAATATTAACCTTGTCAACCAATAAGCTAGATAAATTAATTAGTCAATTCAATTGAAGAATACAATATGATTGTTAGATAGCCCATAACCCTAGATCGTTTTCATCACATTGATAACATAAAATTTTGCTATCTTTTGTTCAGAGTTTACTATTTGTTTTTCTTTATTTTAATTAGTTTAGAATCAAATACATCTAGGTTTAATTCTTGTTTAGATAGTTAGGATAGTCTAATTTAATTAATAGTTAATCATAAGTCCTGGTGGATTTGACATCCGACTTTTAATCACTTTATTACTTGACGACCATGTATACTTTCGTGTGCATTTGGCCGTAACAAACACCATTTGAACTTCAACTGCATATTGATAAAATTTGCAATATGCTAAAAGTTGACTGGTAACTGTTAGAATATGTGGGATAGGTTACTAGTAAACTGCAGAAAAGGTAAACTCTTCTTAATAAGGGAATGATTGAATTAATGAGCTATGAGTCAAAAAATCTTCCTTTATTTCCTTCCCATTATAGCCACTGTCACTGTGTAACTATATGTACAATTTTGTTAACTATTGCTTGAGCATCAAGAATGAGTAAGTCAATTGTTCTCAAAAGTCAGAGATGTGAACAAATTACCTAAAAACACATAAAACCAAAAAAAAAAAAAAAAAAAAAACACTTTCAGGAAGAAAAAACAGTGGAAGAGAACTTAAGGGGAAGTTTTCTTCCTATTATATGGTGTATTCCAAATTCTTCTCTGCTCATCAAAGCTTCCAACTACTGCAGACTGCTTTTCGTCACCTAGTCGATTTGCAAAAGCGTTGTAATAAGCTAATGGATCCAGATTCTCCAATACTTTCACTGATTTGCCTTGCTTTTCGTCGATAACTATCTGTCCATCTTCATATTCAAACCCCGAGGCAGTGACTTTTATGTTCTTGACGCCAAACGTTGATTTTAGTACAGAATAATCACCAGCCAAAACTACTGCTCCAAGGATTTCTCCAAGAAATGTATCCTGTTATTTTACAAAGCAAAATGTAGCATCATCTAAAACACATGATTCTGTACAGTGCACGCAAAATGCAGTAACATTTCTAAAAGTTAAAAACTCGTTCAGTGTTACGAGGAAAATGTTTAGGATAAATTGAGATGAGATGATATACCATATGCTGGTATCTGTGATGTGTCTTTTGGAGGTGGTGTAACCTTGAAAGCAAACGTCCTGCAAAGAATGCTTCAGGTGTCCTTTTAGTCTGGTAAAGTCTTTCAAGAATTTCAGGAAATACACTGATGTTCCGCTGTATGCCAAGTGGAATGAGAGTGATATTAAGTTCCGAACTCAAGACTGTCTGTGCAGCCAGAGGGTCAAGAAACATATTCAGTTCCGCGAATCTATTAGAAGGAACATTGATCACGTTTCCCTTCTCAGTGTTGTCATGATTGATGTGTCCCCCAACAATTAGTATTTCCTGCATCAGAAAAAAAAAAGCAGTGCATTCTCATTAAGTAATGCCTATTCTAGATATCCCAATAAGTAAGTTCAAATGATGCCCTCTTGTCAGGGATGGAACAATAATCTAGTATCTGAGCTAAATGGTACTTATATGATGATAAGATTCTTACAGTTGGGCCATAAATAATAGTATCGACGTAACTGAGTTAAGCTACCCGAGGGACTAGGAAACGATATCGACGTAACTGAGTTAAGCAACCCGAGGACATAACTGAATGAAGCTACCCGAGGGACTAGGACACTCTCATAAGATCAAAAGGGTAGAGGAAATGCTTGCCTGGATAGCTTCGGTCATATTCTCGCCTGCAAGAATGATCTTTGCTATATTAGTCAATGGACCATTGGTTAAAATGGTAACCTTGGATCCAGGATTGAGTGATTTCACCACTGACTCCCACACTTCTAGTGCTAGAGGTTGTCTGAGTTCAGGATGATCAGTGTCCCTTGGAGCTCCATATTTCACAGAATTTTCAGCTGTATATCTGAAATTATTTAGATAAGCAAAATTGTACACTACACAAATGGACATGTGAAACAGTGAAAGCAAAGTGCTAAGATGAATAACTTGAAATGTCATTGCTTAACAAGATCACGTATTTTTACAGAAATCTACTGATTCTCCTTTAGGCAAATTTACACTAGCTAGACAATATACCTGCGAGGACTTCGAGGCAAAGAACGAGATAATCCATAAAGAGTGTCTGAGTCGAGAAATCCGCCACTACCTTGTGGGATAACCTTGTTGTACTTGCAGTCACCAACTGCATAGAAAACAGGATCAGACTGGTTCATTGCAAACACATCTCCGAGGCCAACCGGAATGTCATCACGACCCATCATATGAAGCAAATCATACACAGAATCAATTGTTGCAGCATTCGCCCAGCCAGTAGGAGTCACAATTATAGCCTGAACAGAAGAAGATATTGCACATTGACAAGCATTGCTTCCTTAACTTAGTTATTTACAAAATTTAGCCCTTTATCTTAGGCTCGCCCCGTTACTGCAATGCCACTCAAGGTAGAGGAAACTTTTCTTATGAATGGCCAACAATTCAAATGTTTATTCGAAAACTAAACAGAACTGTAAGATGCATTTTTGGATAAAGTCCTGAGCACGAACTGAAGCAATTTTATGACCCATTTAAGAAACTTACTGAAACATAATTTGTGTTAGGTTAAGGGAAATAACTTTCTTAACAGATCCTGATAGTAAATAAAACAAGATAACATCTGGATCCAGTCTGAATTTTCAGTTGAGGATCTTATTGAAAAGAATATTAGGTCATTTTACCTTCAGATTGATTTCTTCTACTGGTAACTTAAGGAGATAAAAGAGAGACAGAAAATCTCCAGCACTCATATCCATATCATACACAACATTCTTCCCAAGATGCTTGCCTCTAAAATCTGGTTTGTATAGTACTTCATTGTAATAAGGGAATTGCGTAGAAAAGTTGAATCTTCCGGTGTTTTCTCTTTGGTTTAAGACCTGCAACCATGACATATATAGCATTAGTTTTAATATGGTCTGTCCTTTTATTTTATTTGAGGCAAAAATGTCACATGCGACATGAGCTCATAGCACATAAGAAGTATCTGCAGCTGTAGTTTCAGGGATATATAGCCTGTTTGGCCAAGCTTCTCACTTGGCCAAAAGAACTTTTTTTCCAAAAGCACTTTCTTTTCCTAAGTTGAGATGTTTGGCCAAGCTTATTTGGGAAAAAAAAAAGTGCTTTTGGGAAGAAGCAAAAACAGTTTCAAAAAGTAGAAAAAAATAGCTTTCCAAAAGCAGAAGCAGTTTTGGTTTTTCTTCTTACCTAAAATACCCTTAAAAAAATATAGTATATACCAAAATAACCCTTAAACCTAATACTTAGGATATTAATTTATAATTATTTCTTCTTATTTTTAGGAAAACTTTCTAATATATAGTGACTTTAGGGGTGAATGCTTTTATACTTTGAAGGAATTTTAATATATTTAACTTATATTAAAAGAATTAAGTACTTTTTAATTTTATTTTTATATTTTACTTAAATAAAATGTTTTTTTTTAATTATTGCATGTAATAACAAAATTTTGAGATTATTTATTTACTTATAATATTAATTATTAAGTAAATCTATTCATGTCCTTATTCGTAATTAGACACTTAAAAGCACTTTCTAAAAAGCTTGGCCAAACATAAATTATTTCTCAAAAGTGCTTTTCAGAGTAGCCAAACACAAATTGCTTCCCTCCAAAAGTACTTTTTTCAAAAGCAGTTCTCAAAATAAGTTGATTTCTCCAACTTGGCCAAAGAGGCTAATAGTCATTTGACTTGGCCAAACAGGCTAATAGTCATTTGACTAGAAACTGGTATCATATGAAATATAACCAATTCAAACTTAGAAACTAGTTTTAGAACTTACATCCAGAAAGCTAACAAAAAACTCTCGGTCCAGTACATTGTTAGCATTTCGATTAGGTTTTGCTCTTATAGCAACAAGAATGGGCACTCCTCCCGGACCAGCAACTTCTTTTGTATAACCATCCTGATAAGCAGCACCAACTCATAATACATAACAGTACAAAGGTTAAGCATAGAGTAGTTAATTAAAAACCAGAAGAAAAAGAAAGAAATCATATATCAACCTATCTCTAAACTCATCTTAGTTGATCGAAAACATAGACAGTGATAGTTATATGGTAAGGAGCGAAACTTCGAATTTCTGTACGATGACAGACTTAAAACGCTCAGGTGCAATAGAGAGTAAAATCATGCTTTGGCAAGTTACGACAAAGACAAACTAAAAACCATAATCCCAGACAATGACCTGAAACAGTTCATCACCTGGCATCTGCCCCTCCTGTTCTTTTCTATGCAAAATGGATCACGAAGTCTAGTCTGTACATGACCGCTATGAACTCCATTTCTTGCTAATCTGAATTTTAGAGTTTTATGACCATCTACAGTTGGATTTGATCCATCAGAAATCCCATAAGGCTTGTTTGAAGAAACTACTGTGATATTGATATACTCCATATCTGCAAATTCATTTTTTCCATGCTGGTTGTGTTGTTTCTGCATGATTGAAGCAGCTACACCAGACATAAAGGAGTCCCACATAAAATAACTCTGCGTTTAGCAACACAAAATAAATCTGCATTTAGCAACATTGTCATCAGTAAACCACATTTTCACTGATGTTTTCATGTCAATTAGTATTTACCAAGCATAACATTTATAAAATTTTACCGTGTTGAATTGGTCATCAAACCAAGTATCACGAGCCATTTTCAGAGACTTGAAACAGTACTGTGCCTCGTACGTGTTCTGATTTTTCTCATAAGCTTCAATAAACTTTTCAGTTACTGGAATCGTGTTTGTCGCATCCAATGGGACGAGAGTAACAGGAATGCCAGAATGAATTACCTACAGTATAAAGGAATGATGACAGTTTTTGACTATTAAGATTAGCTGCAAAATATAGCTACAACACATGTCATAATAACAGTAGATGTAATACCTGATATGCAGCAAAAGGATCCATAAAAAAATTGAACTCTGCATAAGGGTTGCTGGTGTAATCTGTGAATAAATTGCCAATGTCACCACACTGCTCAGGTTGGCAAGAGGAGCTGACATTCTTTGGACAGCAACCTGTAGGATTCTTTGACCTTACACCACCTCCCATTATGTAAATGTGTTCAATATTTTTCTTTAAATGTGGATTACTTAGAAGAAATAATGCAAAATTTGTATGCGACGCGATGAGAAAAACTACTGTAGGCCCGGACGAAATTGTGTTGATCATTACTTGCTGAGCTGTTGGCTGTCGAAGAGGTGAATAATGTCTCTTGCCCTGTTGACAAGTTGAAGATTAACATGTTATGCAAACATCTTAACTTAGGGGAACTAAGCAATGAGAGCTAAGCTTCTTCATCTCATAGGAGGCACAGAGCTGATCTTAGAATCAGACAGCTGCATTACTGCCAATTCTGCAAATTCACATTCAGCACCTTTCCAGGTAAGGCTCTTCACCATTCATGTACAAGAATCAACTATATAATTCATGTGACACACTAATACTTTTTTATGCTCATTGCTGTATCATTGTGACTGGCTGACAGCAGAGAAAGACACATTTGAAGAGGCAGTGATCCTTGGCTAGTTAATAGATATTCGGCTATCACATTCATCTATCTTGCGGATTGAAGCTAAGGTGTCTAATTGTATTTCTTCTTGTGTATAACCAGAATATAACAGAAATGGAATCCTATCAAAGAATTGGAGACGAACAATATAACCAGCACACAACAGAAATGGAATCCTACCTAAGATTTGGATATAACCATATAACAGTTGGGCTAAAGTTAGCCTGTGCTTTACAACGCGCACATCAGAGAATTGAATACCGTATAATGGTATTGACAGAAAGGCGGAAGATAGAAACCGATTAGTGTTGTATATCCTAGACAGACAATTTGATTGATGCGATTAACGCAGCTAGACAAGTTATCTACCTGAGGAAGGAAGCTCTTTCGAAACCCAAAGTTTGAGTCAATGTCCAAACGTCCTCCAGGACCCACAGGAATAGCTTGTCTATATCTACAATATCCAGCCGTACCATTTCCCTAACAAATCAGTGAAACTTTAGAAGCATATCCAGTTTAAAAGGGAAAACATGGAGATGTATAACCAACCAGCATTTTGACATTAAAACAAAGGATTTTTAACTTGCAGAACTGTGCCAAAGGTAGAGTAAATGGAAACTTTTTGTTCACCTGATCAATTATAGGAAGATATCCACCAATATTGGGCAGAATGGTACCATTGGGAAGTATTCCTCCTTCACCTCCAACTCCAACATCAATATCGTCACGCCCCATCATGTAAAGCATGTCATACACCTGATTTACAGCATGTCCTGCATCACTCCATGCATTTGTGCTGATAGTTATTGCCTGCAGCAAAAAGCTCTCTCAAGTTGTTTTCTATGGGAAAATTATCTACTGAGCTGATGTAAACATTTATAGGACGAAATGTCAAAGGGATCGCCCCCTTCCGAGTTATATTTCTTTCCATGACAAGAAATAAATTTACAACTTGTTTGACCCCTAGTCACGAGTTCAAACAATTCATTAGTAGCTTGATTCAAATTAAGAAACTGACTCTTCAACAACTATTCTTTAGAAAGAAATTAAACCCGATTGAATAGAGTCTCAAAATAAGGTGTGGAAACTTTTGATCCCACCTTTAGCATGACATGAATTCTCGACATAGCCATCTATATATAAAGATTATAGCTAGTTGGGATCGGCCATATGGATCCTCCAAGTCAATCTTCCACTCTATTTGGCCCCTTATGAACAAGTAATTACAAACTACAAATTTCTTAATCGAGAAATTCCCAAGGGCCAGCTGGCGCATAGTTCTTAAACTAGATGGATAATGGGTCAGTTCCCCATCATTCTCACTTAAACACTAAGCTTTTGTCTATGCGTTCTTACCACTAGACCAAAGCCTGAGGGCCACACAAACTACAAATTCTTATTAACAAAGAAAGGCATGACATATCATATGAGAGCCTCACATGAATAATCAATAAAAACAAAAGTGAGAGTGAAAAAGCATACCTTTAAGTCCATTTCTGACCGGTTAAGCTTCAAAAGGTAGAGAAGAGCAAAGAAATCATCAGTGTCCATATCTGTGTCCACTAGAATTCGACGAGGGCCTTGAATACCCTCCACCCCACCGTACAAATTTGTCAAGAACATTAACACCATCATTATCATTAGAACAACTTTACGTAAAAACACCAGAAACAACACGTTCTCTTTCTCCTTCATCACAACAAATACTCAATTAATTTTTAAGCCAAAGAAATTCTTCTTCTGATCCCTTGTTACTTTATTTGTAATTTCTTGAATGAGCTTGAAACTGTGACGTTAGTAGCATTCCTGAAAGAGAATAATTAATGATTAAATTTAAGATATATTGAGAATATTGTTATGCACAAGTAGAAAGTGAAATGGGAATAAACAGAGTGGAGAGAGCTGTACATATGTGTAGTACGTAACAGTTAGGGTGGTGGTGTGATGGCAGTTGAGATGAGGTGTAGAGACTGAGGGTCACCGGCGGCTGACGGCGGAGGAAGGCTTCACGTGAAACTATATTTGGAGATTGGAAATGGCCAGAAAGATGGAATGTGGGAGTGGTGGTAGTACCATTGTTGAAGAGAGAATTTGTCAGAGATTTTATAGACTTGAAAAAATTTCCAACATGTTATCATGTCAATGTACGAAGTACCTCTATGCTCTATACCAGTATTCCTTTTTTTCATTTTTTTCTATGACCGCTATTTATTTTAGGCAGATGCAACCTAGAGTTATCGGGTTTAATTGAATTTAGTAAACATAGAGTTATCAGATTTAATTAAATCTAGTACTTTTGATGAGGAACATAAATTTATATATAAAAATCATAAATCTATAACTTTAAAATGGATTAAACGCTAAAAACTTTAAATATTGAATCCACAAAATTAAAATTCTAAATCCGCCGAGCTCGACTAATTTTACTTTTGGAGTAAAGTGCTTCTTATCATAATTAACTTTAGTCCCAAGACACGAACCTGAAATATCTCGAGAAATACTAACCACTACATGCATCATTTGGTGAGTCCGAAACCAAAATATAGTTCTTTACACTCAAAGAACAAAATATGTGGAAAAAGAAAATAGTGATCAAAATCAGAGGCGGACCTATGTTGGGTATAGAGAGTCATCGGAACCTGTTAGTCTCGACAAAAGTATTGTATATACGTCATATGTATATTTGTATGTACATTGAGGACCTATTAAAATATTTTCTTGGCCCCCTCTATCACAAAATTTTGGACGGAAGCGTTGCTCGGGAAACATGCTCTAGCTTCTTCCGTTGATTGACGTCTAGAGTTTTTTTTTGGCAATCCACTAGGCAAGTGCCTAGGGCTAGTTTTTTATTAATTAAAGAAAAGAAAATACCATAATCAGGAAAGTACAAATAAGGGGCACAATAGCACCGGTATTGTTACCCATATAACACAAACCGGTCTAAATCTTATCTTACTAATCCTATTGTGGCATAAAATAGCCTCACTAGCAAGCATGTAAAAAGAAAGAACTAGCTAAAATCAAATATTCAGTGATCACCACAGAGTTTATAACATACTCTGTGATGATATTACAAATCAGAATACTAACATAATGGTAGAATAAAACGATGAAAGAATTAAAATGTTGTCCCTTCTTATCCAAACTTGTAATTTCTTCAATTTGTAATTCTTTTTCATCACACTCTCAATTCTTCAAGAAGTATTCAAAATTCATGATTTCTTTTTAGAACGATTGGACCTTGCTGATGTAGTTGGGGCGACCTGCTTTTGTTTGATATTTCTCATTGGAGGTCGCCTAACATTTAAAAAATTACTAACCTTGTCGTCCCAACTATTTTTTCTTGTATGAGTCTTCTTACTTTTGCCGCTATGCCTTGGTGATAGATCCCCTTTTCTCGATGCTTGTGCACGACATTCTTGTAAGGTTGCTTCTTCTTCTCCTTGTTCAAAAAATTCTCTCCCCAAATTAAAAGGTTGTGGAGAACTTTGAACGATATCGAGTGTCAATAAGGCAGTTTCTTCTTGTGTCGTTGTCACGATTGTGTTACTTTGTTGTTGTCCTATGTTTTGCATTTTTTTTTCTTGTACTTACAGGACCAGTGCTAAGCGTAGCAGGATTTAAAGATTTTAGAGGAGTAGAGCTTACCGTTGTATCCAAAAGTTTCCTCTCCTCCAATAAAATGACTGGCTCAGTCGTTACAATTTGATTCTGCCCAGATTTTGGCACTATTGTTGCTTTTCGATCACCAGCAGATATTTCGTTTGAGCATTGTTGTTGTTGCATATTATCTCCTGTTGCCTTTTGACCCAAGTTTGCTGCTTCTGCATTTGCAGAAATTCTTGGAACAAAAGCTGGAACATTATGGTTCAACTTGCTGTTGGGACTTGCTGCAGGTGCAGCAAGTGCATGACAAAAATTACTCTTGGGTGCTGCAAATTTCCCTTGAAACTTTGGCTTAACTGGAGCATCAATGTCCTCTGCTGCACTATCCTGATCAATCTCTTGGTCACCTTCTTCAGATGAAAAACCAGCAACTCCGTCACCCCAGCCCTCCTCATCATCATACTCTCAATGGTCTTTCTACAGTTTCGAGTTAATAACCATCTCCTTCTCCTTTGCTTGAATTATTTCTTTGTTATTACCAGTAGAGATTGATGGTTTTCCAGATTCAACCCCATGCTCACCAATTGACTCACAATATTGAGAGGGAATATCATACATCGATGTGTTCAAGGTGACCAACGGTTGCTTGAACATAGGATTGGCATCCAACATCATTTTAATCTGTGAATCTTTAATAATTTTCTCCACATATGGACTGGAGAATGAATCGTAGGAGTTACCTTCCCTTCATTTTGATCATAGGCCAGCAGTTGCATATTTGCATCAGTAGTCTTACCTTCATTCTCATTCACAGTAACAGGAGCTTGACCAAGATTTGTGTTGCTTCTTGAAACTGAATTGTTTGTTGCGCAATGTAATTGAACACTGGTATCTTCTGGTTTCTGATTCTGCTTTGCACTATTTTTTGGTGTTTTCTCGAGTTCAGGCTGCTGCACCCTCTTTCCGGTATCATCTGTGACCTGTGTGATTGGTTCATTCTCTAAAACACCAAAAAAGTTAGAGGTGTTAACTTTGTTTATTGAATCTAGGTTTGTTGTATTAGTTCAAGCATCAATATTATTTGTCGAGGTATTTTGTCGATGTACCAATATCCATCCTCCTGATTTTATGCTGTGTGTTGCTTCAAGGGTCTGCCCAGCTCCTTTAACCATAGCATTACCAATTGTGCCTGCCTGAAAGTCAGCTATGAAATATGCAGCGATTGGTACTGTACATCACGATCACCAGCTACCTTTGCTGCACCAGTAGCCTCCAGATTTGAAGAATCAGTAGATCCACGATGTACAACTAGTGCACCATCAGTTTTCTTACTCTTTATATCAGTTTTGGTTCGAGTTGTAGCTAATTGTCTTGGAGTATGAAGTACCTGCCCATCATCTTTAGTCATTGAGTGATTAGTCCTAGGAGTTTTTCTCTCCACAGTAGTGGTTAGTGAACCAGTAAGATTCACAATCCCAGGTGCAGCCTGCTCCATTCCTGATGCATTAGCTACCTCTATATGCCCAGCACAATCAATTGTTGCTCGATCACAGGAATGTTTCAATGCAATAGTAGTTGTAGTACCCACAGTACTAGGTCGACCACTAGTTGGATTCATTGCATTATTAGTGACCAATTGTGTACCTACAGGGCCAGCATGTTTTTCAACTTCGTCAACATGACCTACCTCTGCTACTGTTGCATTATTTTTGGTAAGACTTGCTCGAGCAGTTGCTGCTAAAGCACCATCATCCATCGTCAACTGAAGTTGCCCATCTTCAATAGTTGAGTATTTAGAATCCCCAGCTAAACCTCGTTCAACCACTGTATTTTTTGTGGCCTTCAAGTCCTGAACAACTCTAGCAAGGGCTTCATCAACTGGAACAATTGCACCAGAGACAGGATTTTGCCCTGCATTACTAGAACCAGCCTTCTCAATTGCATTTATAGCATCTGAATCGACATCTACTCAATTCCCATCCACAACCTTATTATATTCAACTCCTTCGTTTCCAGTATTCTGTAAATTAATCAACTTCTGTTGGTCAGCTGATTTTTCAAAATCTTCAAGCATATTTTATCCTGCTCTTTTGGCATTTAAATAAGTCCTTGCATCTCCTTGCAGCTTTTCAACTCCAGTTGATTCATCAACATGCAGATTTTGCACAGCCATGTTTTTTGTCCCAATTCCATCGCCTTCCTTATCCTTTTTAGTCATCAAACGATATGTTCTTTCCTCATGCCCCCGATGCTTACAGAAAGTGCAAAATTTGGGGAGATTATCATAAACTACCTCTTGATAATGCTCAACAAATTTTCCAGTCGATTTATCAACAATGTGCAGCTTCACTCACTTAGGGTGCTTGTCTAACACGTATAACAAAATCTTTACCCTAGCATTACTTGGTCTTGTTCGATCTTGGGTTGCCTTATCCAATGCAAGCGGCTTTCCTATACCTGAAGCGATTGACGGTAATGATTTCTTTGCAAAAAAATTCGGAGGCAAATCAGGCAAGGAAATCCACTCCACATATTTTGACGTTTCTTCTTTGGGATTAAATCCTATCATCCATGGAAACGTTTCAAAAAAGAATTCATCACCTTTATCTTTTATGTAAGCAACTGATCTCGACAAGAATTGGATATAATCTTCAAACAAATTGAACCTCACCAAAATATGTCGAAATTCAAGTTGTCCAATATTACACATACCTTTAATGCCGTATTATTTATGGATGAGTTTATGCAGTTCATGTAAATCTGGTTTCCCATATGATAATTTCATAATAACTACTTGGTATAATCCTTCTTCAATAGTAAATTGATTTACCTCCTCCAATGTGAATTCTATAATTGACTCGCCATGCACAAACTTCACAGGAATCAGTTCAATTTTTTTGGAAGTAGCAGCTATTTTTGAGTTTTGTAAATGAGTAGCATAAGATTGTGGTGCAGCATGGATAGGATTTGGATTATTTGATTTTTGATTTTGCTCTCCCACAGCCAAAGGCTGGGGAGAGACAACAGCATCCATGGTTGCTCAAAACTTCACTATATCCTTGACTTCAGTAACGCCAAATCTGGAAAAAGAATAGCTTCTCGTAAAGAAGCTGCCGCTACAGTATTTCGATAAAAGCTTTTAAGAATTGCTACGTATGGCTATGTATGAAGAGTTGTACTATGGATCCTTGGAGTTCTACACAATCCCATAGCAGTGACAGAAGTGTAATGTAGATTCTCAATACAAAAAGCTATAGATTTTAAATTTTCTGATGAACGAGCTTAGTGCTACAGTAATTTGAAAAGTTAGAATTAAGATCTATTGCAATTGGCTAAGAATTTTCGGATAAAAACAAAAGGAGGTTGATCTTAATGAGATTGGTGTTCTTTTGGAACCAATATTGTGACCTTATCTTGCGTGAATCCGGAATTATGGATGATGAATAGTGACGGGATTACTATTCATGTTCGTCCTAGAGAGAAGGCAGAGGATTCTACACGTCTAGAGTTCGAAACCAGTTCCAGCATTTATTTATTTTGAATTCAAAGATAGTTTACCCTTGCAAAAACTGAGTATGACAATTCAAAGATAGTTTACTCTTGCAAAATCTGAGTATGACAAACGGTACTTCCTTAATTCCTTAGGGGTCGTTTGGTAGGATGCATTAGATAAAACAATGCATACATTAGCTTTGTGTATTAATAATACCTTATTTGGTAAACATTTTGAACCTATGCATTAGTTATGCAAGCATTAGTTATACATCATATTTGGTATTATCTTATGCATAACTAATGCATAGAAAACCATGGTATTAGTAATGTAATGGGTTTTACTGCATGCATTAGCTTAGTTAAAGATAAAATTGCCCTTCAAAATTTATACTTGATTAAAATATGCTAGTTATTATATTAATGCAAGTTTAAAAAAATTCAAATAGTGAGAAATAAAATTATATCTCTAGTAAAGAAATATAAATACTTAGCATTTATATTTTTTTTATAAATAAATATTTAGTTCTATATTATAATATAGGTAGACAAATCAAATAATTTTTTTAAAACTTTTTTATATAAAAACATTTCTCAACATATGTTTCTTTTAAAAAGTTAGAGCGATTGACTGGTTTTGAGGTCATTTTTGTGAACAAAAAATTCTTTTAGAAATTGTGCAATGCTTTAATACATCAAACCAAACAATGGATACGAAATATGTCAGCATAACTAATACCAGCATAACTAATGCAAGTATAACTAATACCAACATTACTAATACACCAAATTTAGCATTATTCTTGTGCACCCTACCAAACGACCCCTTAGTCTTTTCTTTGTTTTTATTATTTTTATTTTTCACCTTTCGCCTTACCTTGTTTCTTACAATTCTTACCAATAGTGTCCTCAGCATTATTTTTCATTCTTCTTTTGCTCCTTTTTCCCTTTCCTTTAATTCTTTTCAGCATCTATTAATTTTTAATCCATTTACATTATTTCTGCACAAACTCTCTCAGGTATGTTACAATAAAATTTAACATATTTTATTTTTATTTGTATAATTGTTAGAATAGATGTGGTTCCCTATAATTTATAAAATGCTAGTAAAATATACTATTCTCATCTGGAAGTAGAAAATTTGATTAAATTAAAGCTGAATCTATTAAATTAATTGGATTATTGATTTGTATATATAAGTTGAATAAATATAACGACCAATTAAATGCACCACGGCAAGAGCCGACTGTATGGTTTAAGACATGGTGCATCCACTGTCTATAAATCCTGGGTTCGCCTCTGATCAAAATATATATAGCATATTTTAAAAAGATACTATATTTGAATTAAATAACGTGGGAAACTATAGCTTCTTTTGTTAAGACGCTATATATATAGCGTCTTAAAATAATATGCTATATATATAATATAGATCGTCTCCTTTACCTTCCCCCAAAACTGAATCGTCCCCCATCAAATTAAAAAAT
>MU777647.1:54388-80893 GCA_026770625.1 Nicotiana glauca
TTTTTCCTTTCCCCCCCCCCCCCCCCCCCCCAAAAATTATTATCCAAAATTAGTACTCCATTTAATTTTTGTTGTAATGTTCGTAATAATATATTTTTGGGCAAAGATTACTTTTAGCCCGCAATCAAAACTATTTACATCGGGTATATATACACACAAAAAAAAAATATATTTTTTGGCTATTATTTTGATAATGGCTATACAATGTTGTATTCCCTATATTTTTGCATTGAATTGTCTCATTTTAAATTTCAAATAGTGATACACTTATACTATATGTCAACTTAACTTAAGGACAGTGGATCACCTTTACTTTAAAATGATAGATCCGCCATTGATGCCAAGTCAAACAAAAATATTTTTTTTTGAAATAAAGGGAGTATTAAATTATGTATATATATTTCAAAAATAGTTAATTATATGATTCAAGCCGACAACTGATGCATCATGGTCTTGGTTATGGAGTTGAATTAGCATCAACATTATCCTTTTCAAGATGTTTTTGGAGTACGCATCTTCTTTTACTTGGGAGCAGGACCGATCCAGTATTTTGGTAGTGGGTTCATCCGAACCAATATCCCCAACGCCGAGTATAGATCTTTATGTGTAAGGACCTGTCCGGTCATTTTGAGAGTTATAACTCTGATCCCCTATTAACTGCTTTCCCTATATCTCTTTCTGCTTATGTGACTTGCTGGGAGGTTTAATTTTGGTTTTTGGAGTATTTTGGGATACTTAGTCCCTAAATGGAGACTTAAGTCTTAGGATTTCGACCGTAATCCAAAATTGTGTGAAGACGACTCCGAAATGGAGTTTCGTTAGTTCTATTAGCGATGTTGGGTAATTTTGGACTTAGGGGCGTGTACGGATGTGTTTGGAGGTGTAGCTGATTTAGGCTTGAAATGATGAAAGTTGAATTTTTGGGGATTTTGACTGGTAGTGAACTTTTTGATGTCGGGGTCGGATTCCAATTTCGGAAGTTGGAGTAGGTCTGTAATGTTGAATATGACTTGTGTGCAAAATTTGGGGGTCTATCGGACGTGGTTTGATAGGTTTTGGCGTCGATAGTAGAAATTTAAAATTTCAAGTTCCTTAAGTTTGAGTTGGAGGGTGATTCATGATTTTAACATTGTTTGATGTGATTTAAGGTCTCGACTAAGTTCGTATGGTATATTAGGACTTGTTGGTATATTTGGTTGAGGTCCCGAGGGCCTCGGGAGTGTTCCGAATGCTTAACGAATTGAAATTGGACTTGTGCAAATGGCTGAAGTTTCGGGTTTCTAGTGCTTTTGCACCTGCGGTGGAGAGACCGTAAGTGTGGGATCAGACCTGCAGAGAGTCAAGTACAGAAGGGGAAAATAGAGGAGTTGCCAGGGATCACAGGGGCGAGGTGAATTCCGTATTTGCATCACAGATGCATTAGTGTGATCGCAGGAGCGGTGAAGGATCGCAGAAGTGGATGCTAAGTTTTAAGTGGAATCTGCACCTGTGATGGCAATTCCGCAGATACAGTAACACATGTGCGATAGCGGGTCCGTAAATGCGGAATAATTAGGCAGAAAAGAGAAATTCGAGGGTTTGATGCCCATTTTGATTTTGAGACTTTGGGAGCTCGGTGTGAGGCTTTTTTCGAGGTTTCTTCGAGAAGATTGTTTGGGTAAGTGATTCTAACTTGGATTGGGCTATATTTCATGAATCTGTCTTCTAATTAGGGATTTGAGTTAGAAATTTGGAGGGAAATGGTAGAAACTTCATAGACTAAAAATTCGAGTTTTGGAAGGCAATTTGAAGTCGCATTCGAACAATTCTTGTATAGCTAGACTCGTGAGTGAATGGGTATTCAAATTTTATGACTTTTACCCGATTCCGAGACGTGGGCCGGGGGAGATATTTTTGGGCGATTTTTTCAATTTCTTGCTTTAGCTTTGATTTCATTCGCTAGATAAGTTTATTGTAGATTTATTTATGAAATATAATTGATTTTGGCAAGATTTTGGCCATTCGGAGTCGGATGTTCGTGGAAAGAGCATTGTTACGGATGGTTCGAGGTAAGTGGCTTTCCTAACCTTGTGTGGGGGAACTTTTCTTAGGATTTGTAATTGTTTTGATATGTGAGCATGGTGTACGTGAGGTGACGAGTGCGTACACGGGCTATTTGTTGTAAAATCCAATTTTTACTGAGTAAAAACTTGTTTCTTCTTATTTGCGTTATATCAGCATATGTAATTATCTTGTTAGCTTAGAATAGCATGTCTACGTATCTTAAATGCCTATCTGAACTATATGCAGCGTTCTTTGTGGATTTTCCTGCTTTTCTCTTGACTTGTACTTAGTCTAAACTGTAGGATCTCTGCTATAACTGTTATTTTCCATTGTTTGAGCTATGTATTTATTTTGGGACTACCAAACGGTATTCCAGGAGACCCCCGTGCATATTTACTTTGGGAGATGGTATCCCGGGAGATCTTCATGCATATTTACTTTGGGACTACAGAAGGGTATCCCGCGAGATCCCCCTGCATATTTATTTTGGGACTACGGAATGTTATTCGGGGAGACCCCCCTGCACATTTACATTTGGGACTATGTGACAGTATCTTGGAAGATACTTTGTTGCTATTTTGTGTACTGTACTACTATTATCCTTGTTATTTCTTTTCGATTAAATTTCACTCTTTATTTTTTGCGATGTTTCTATATATATATATATATATATATATATATATATATATATATATATATATATATATATATATATATATATATATGGCCCTGGCTTGACCTCGTTACTACTCGACTAAGGTTAGGCTTGGAACTTACTAGGTACTATTATGGTGTACTCATGCCTCTTTTGCACATATTTTTTGTGTGCAGATCTAGGTACCTCCTACCAACCTCAAGTTTAGTTGCATAGTTGCTGCTGTTCAGCAGATTTAAAGGTACATCTGCTCGCATCCGCATACCTTGGAGTCCCTATCTATCCTATTATGCCGATTCCTCTTTTATTTCCTTAGATATTGATGTATAGAACAATAAGAAATTCTTAGAAACTTGTGACTTACGGTGTTCAAGATCTTAAGAGAGTTGTGTATATTTCGAGAGTTGATTATTGTATATGTCGAGCGATATCTAAAATGCTTATTTAAATTATTTGTTACTATTAGTTGTTAACTCCTATGTTTTCATTTTTGTCCCACAAATTTAGGCTTCCCTAGTCGTAGAGACTAGGTACCATCACGATAATTCATGGAGGAAGAAATTGGGTCATGACAAGTTGGTATCAGAGCTCTAGGTTCATAGGTGTTGTGAGTCAAAATCAAGTTTAGTAAATTCTCATGGATTAGTGCGGAGACGTCCGTATTTATCTTTGGGAGGCTATGGAACTGTTAAGAAAATTCACTTCTTTTGATTCCTTGTCATGTGAAATTTGTTGACTTCAAAATTTTAAACTTCTGTGTTCTATTCTCTCATAGATGGTGAGGACACAAATAGCCAGAGATGACGAGGCACTTGCGCCCCTTGCTAGAGCTACTAGAGGCCGGGGCCGAGGTAGAGGCCGAGGATGTCCGTGTGGTGCAGCCAGAGCACCCAAGCGAGCTGCTACAGATAAGCCACCAGTAGCTCCAGTCATAGCGCATGCACCTGATACGCCTACTGCTACTACTACTACTACTACTACTACTACTACTACTACTACTACTACTACTACTACTACACCAGCTTTTCAGGAGACCCTTGCTCAGTTCCTCAGCATGTTAAGTCCTCTAGTTCAGGCAGGGTTGATTCCCACTGCTAGCCACATCTCAGGCTAGGGAAGGAGTGCAGATTCCCATCGCCCGCACCCTAGATCAGCGAGTTTATGTTGATCAGATTCCAGAGGTTATATCGGTGCTACCTGTAGCCCCAGTTCAGCCTGAGGGTAATGCAGCAATTTCAGAGGAGGAGCAGCGTATGCTCGAGAGGTACAAGAAGTACGACCCTCCTACATTTAGTAGCCTAGAGTCAAAAGAAGTCAACTGTATCTTTCGTACTATGGACATAGAAGAGTCGAGTGGGATTTCTTTCACTGCATTTCAGCTTAGAGGAGCAGCCTATTAGTGGTGGCATGCTTATGAGTTGGATTGTTCGGCTGAGGCAACTTCCCTTACATGGACTCAGTTCTCGGATATGTTTTTGAGAGAGTATGTTCCTCAGAGCCTTAGAGAAGCATGGCGCACTGAGTTTGAGCAGTTGTGCTAGAGGGTTATGATTGTTTCAAAGTGTGTAGTTCGTTTTAATGACTTGGCTAGACATGCACTGGACTAGGTTTTTACAATTTGAGAGAGGGTCTGTTGGTTTATATAGGGACTAAATCCCAGCATCAGGACTAGCATGGCACGAGAGTTAGAGATGTATATCTTGTATCAGTAGGTGGTGAGTATTTCTAAGAGAATGGAGGGCATGCTTGCTTGGGAGAGGGAGGAGAGAGGGGCCAAAAGGTCTCGAGTGTCTGCCATTTTTCTGGTGCCCATGCCCCAACAGTAGTTTGACATGGTAGGGTCTATATAATTTGCCCCGTTCATTTAGCTCTTCCAGCCGGCAGTGGTATTCCAGCTACTTTTAGGCCTCATGAGCCTTATTATGCACTTCTAGTATCTAGTGTGCCTCATGCACGGGGTTCTTTCAGCGGTCAGTCCAGTAGACCTGGACCAGTCCAGCCACAACATCAATGCGATCCTAGAGCTTGTTTTGAGTGTGGCGACACTCATCATATGGTGAGGGATTTCCACTTAGGAGGTTTGCACCTCCATAGACTTCTCAGGCACCACGTGCTCCACTGGGTCCTCAAGCCATGATTCCAGCACCAACTACTACTCCACCTTCTCAGCCAGCTCGAGGTAGAGGTCGCCCTAGAGGGGGAGGTTAGGCCAGATACTATGATCTTCCTGCTCGTATAGAGGCAGTTGCTTCCGATTCTATCATTATAGGTATTTTCTGGTCTGTCATAGAGATGCATCAGTTCTATTCGATCCAAGCTCCACTTATTCCTACGTGTCATCTTATTTTGCCCTGCATTTGGGCGTATCTCAGGATTCTTTGAGTTCCGCTATTTATGTTTTTACTCATGTAGGTGATTCTCTTATTGTGGACCGCGTGCACCGGTCGTGTTTGATTGCTCTTAGTAGTTTTGAGACCAGAGCCGATTTATTATTGCTCAGCATGGTAGACTTTGATGGTATCTTGGGCATAGACTGGTTGTCGCTCCATTATGCTATTCTTGATTGACACACCAAGATCGTGACGCTGACTATGCTAGTTTTACTGCGATTAGAGTGGAGGGTTACCTTAGATTACACTTCCAACTGAGTTATTTCATTTCTTAAATCTCAACGAATGGTCGAAAAGGGGTGTGGTAGATTATGTGAGAGATATCAGTATTGATACCCTTACAATTAAGTCAGTTCCAATAGTGAGGGACTTTCCAGATGTGTTTCCAGCTGATCTCCTAGGCATGCCGCTCGATAGAGATATCGACTTTGGTATTGATTTGTCGTCCGGCAGTCAGCCCATCTCTATTCCTCCCTATCGTATGGCTCATCCTGAGTTGAAAGAATAGTTACAGGAATTAGAATTACTTGCTAAAGGCTCCATTCGGCCTAGTGTGTCACCTTGAGGTGCTCCTGTCTTGTTTGTGAAGAAAAAAGATGGGTATATGCGAAGGTGCATTGATTACCACCAGTTGAACAAAGTTACATTGAAGAACATGTATCATCTGCCTCATATTTATGACCTATTTGATCAGTTACAGGGTGCTAGAGTGTTTTCCAAGATCGACTTGCGCTCAGGCTATCATCAGTTGAAAATTCGGGAGCCAAATTTCTTGAAGACTACTTTCAGGACTCGATATGGTCATTACGAGTTCCTTGTGATATCATTTGGGCTGACCAATGCCCCATCAACATTTATGCATTTGATGAAAAAGTGTATTTCGACCTTATTTTGATACATTCATCATTATTTTTATTGACATCATTCTGGAAGTCGGGAGGAGCATGAGCAACACCTGAGGACTATGCTTCAGACCTTGAGAGAAAAGAAGTTAATGCAAAATTCTCAAAATTTGAGTTCTGGTTGGATTCAGTGGCATTTTTGGGTCACGTAGAGTCGAGTGAGGGGATGAAGGTGGATCCGAAGAAGGTGGATATAGTGCAGAGTTGTCCCAAACCGTCCTTAGCTATAGAGATCCGAAGCTTTGTCTGCTTGGCGAGGTATTACCGTCAATTTGTTGAGAGATTCTATCAATTGCAGCACTTATGCCCAGACTAACCCAGAAGGGTGCTCCGTTCAGGTGGACAGAGGAGTGTGAGGAGAGTTTTCAAAAGCTCAAGATAGCATTGGCTACAGCCCCAGTATTGGTATTGCCTATAGGTTTGGGGTCTTATACTGTTTATTATGATGCGTCATGGATTGGTCTTGACATGGTGTTGGTGCAGGATTGTAGGGTGATTGCCTACACGTCCAGACATCTGAAGGTGCATGAAAAGAACTATCTTGTCGAGGACCTTGAGCTAGAACCTATTGTTCATGCCTTGAAAATTTGGAGACATTATTTGTACGATGTCCCTTGTGAGATCTACATTGATCACTGGAGTTTGCAACATATGTTCAAATAGAAGGATCTCAACCTGTGTCAGCGAAGGTGGTTAGAGCTGGTTAAGGATTATGATATTACCATTTTGTACCATCCCGAGAAGGCCAATATGGTGGCCGATGCCTTGAGTCACAGGGCGGGGAGTTTGGGGATCTTAGCGTATTTGCCAGCAGTAGAGTGGCCATTGGCACTGGATGTTCAGGCCTTAGCCAAATAGTTTGTTAGATTGGATATTTCTGAGCCGAGTCGAGTTTTGTCTTGTGTGGTCTCCCAGTATTCTCTTTATCATAGTATTAGGGAACATCAGTATTGTGACCCCCATCTTCTTATCCTTAAGGATACGATAATGTTAAGGAGGTCACTATTGAGGATGATGGTGCATTGAGGATGCAAGGTATGCTATGTGTGCCCAATATAGACGGATTGCGTGAGTTGATTCTTCAGGAGGCTCACAGCTTGCGGTACTCTATTCATCCGGGTGCCACGAAGATGTATCCGGACTTGAGATAACATTATTGATGGCGTAGAATGAAGAAGGACATAGTGGAATATATAACATGGTGTCTAAATTGCCAGTAGGTGAAGTATGAGCATCAGTGGCCAGGTAGATTTCTTCAGAAGTTAGAGATTTTGAAGTGGAAATGGGAGCGAATCACTATGGATTTCGTTGTTGGATAAATATGGATAGGTTGATCAAGTCAGCTCATTTTCCTGTGATGATTACCTATTCTTTCGAGCAGATGGCTCAAGCTTATATTCGTGAGATTGTCTGGCTTCATGGCATGCCGATATCTATCATCTTTGACTGGGGTACGCAGTTTACATCACGGTTATGGAGAGCCGTACAACATGAGTTAAGTACTCAGGTGGAGTTGAGCACATTATTTCACCCTCAAACAGACGAACAGTCTGATCACGCTATTCAGATTCTAGAGGATATGCTCCGTGCGTGTGTGATGGAGTTTGGAGGTTATTGGGATCAATTTTTGCCCCTTGTGGAGTTTTCCTACAACAACAATTATTAGTCCAGCATTTAGATGGAACCATATGAGGCTCTGTATGGTAGGCAGTGTCGGTCCCCAATGGGTTGGTAGGAGCCGTGTGAGGCTAGATTATTGGGTACGGACTTAGTTCAGGATGCCTTAGATAAGGTTAAGGTGATTCACAGCACAGTCCAGACAAAAGAGTTGTGTGGATCATAAGGTTCACGATGTTGCATTCATGGTTGGAGAGTAGTCTTGATGTTTCGCCTATGAAGGGAGTTATGAGGTTCGGAACGAAGGTCAAGCTGAGCCCAAGGTTCATTGGTCCATTTGAGGCGTTGTGGCGAGTTGGGGAGGTTTGCCTTACCTTCTAGTCTAACAGGTGTTCATCCGGTATTCCATGTTTCTATGCTCCGAAAGTATCATTGTGACCGTCTCATGTGATAGATTTTAGTTCAGTCAAATTGGAGAAAGATCTATCTTATGTGGGGGAGCCAGTGGCTATTTTGGAAAGGCAAGTTCGAAAGTTGAGTCAAAGAACATTGCTTCAGTGAAGGTTCAGTGGGGGGGGGGGAGGGGGATCATCTGGTCGATAAGGCAACTTGGGAGGCCAAACAGGATATGTGCAGCCGTTATCCTCATCTTTTTACCACTTCAATTATATCTTTATGCTCGTTCGAGGACGAAAGATTATTTTTAGAGGGGGAGGATGTCATGACCCGGACGGTCGTTTTGAGGGTTATAGTCCCAATCCCCTATCAACTACTATCCCGGTATCTCTTTCTTCTTATGTGACTCGAGGAGGTTTCGTTTTGGTTTTTGGAGTGTTTTGGGACACTTAGTCCCTAAACGGAGGCTGAGATCTTAAGATTTGGACCGTATTCATAACTGTGTGAAGACGACTCCAGGATGGAGTTTCGTCGGCTCTATTGGGTAATTTTGGACTTAGGGGCGTGCCTGGATTATGTTTTGGAGGTCTGTAGCAGATATAGGCTTGACATGACGAAACTCAAATTATTGGGAATTTTGACAGGCAGTGGAATTTTTTATGTGGGGATCAGATTCTGATTCCGAAAGTTGGAGTAGGTCCGTAATGTTGAATATGACTTGTGTGCAAATTTGGGGTGAATTGGACGTGCTTTAATAGGTTTCGACATCAGTAGTGGAATTTTGAAGTTTTAAGTTCTTTAAGTTTGGATTGGAGGGTAATTAATGATTTTAACATTATTTGATTTGATTTGAGGGATCGACTAAGTTCATATGGTATTTTAAGAATTGTTGGTATATTTGGTAGAGGTTCCGGGGGCCTCGGGAGTGTTCCAAATGCTTAACATATTGAAATTTGACTTATGCAAATGGCTGAAGTTTATCGTTTCTGGTGTTTTCACACCTGCGATGGGGATACCGCAGGTGCGGGATCGCACGTGCGGAGAGTCAAGCACAGAAGCAAAAAATGGAGGAGTTTCTAGGGGTCGCAGGTACGAGGTGAATTCCGCATCTGTGATATCCGCAGATGCATTAGAGTGATCGCAGGAGCGGTGAAGGATCGTAAAAGCGGACATGGGTCTGCAGTTGTGACCCCTTGATCGTAGAAGCGGACGTTGAGTTTTAAGTGGAATCCGCACTTGCGATGGCAATTCAGTAGATGTGGTGATGTAGGTGTGATGGCGGGTCCGTAGATGCGGAATAACTAGGTAGAAAGGAGAAATTCGAGGGTTTGATTCCCATTTCGATTTTGAGACTTTGAGAGCTTGGTGTGATGCGATTTTCAAGGTTTCTTTGAGAAGATTTTTGGGATAAGTAATTCTAACTCGAATTGGGCTATATTTTATGAATATATTGATATTTTCATCTTCTAATTAGGGATTCGAGTTGAAATTTGGGGGAAATGGTAGAAACTTCATAGACTAAAATTTTGAGCTTTGGAAGGCAATTTGAGGTCGGAGTTGAGTAAATCTTGTATGGTTAGACCAGTGAGTGAATGAGTGTTTGTATTTTGTGACTTTTACTCGATTCTGAGACGTGGGCTCGAGGAGACATTTTAGGGCGATTTTTTAATTTCTCACGTTAGCTTTGATTTTATTGGCTAGATTAGTTTTTATGATGTGTAATTGGTTTTGGCTAGATTTGGGTCATTTAGACTCGGATATTCGTGGAAAAAGCATTGTTAAGATTGATTTGAGCTTGGTTCGAGGTAAGTGTCTTGCCTAATCTTGTGTGAAGGAACTCCCCTTAAGATTTGGTGCTGTTTTGATATGTGAGCGATGTGTGCGTGAGGTGACGAGTGCGTACACGAGCTATTTTTTGTAAAATCCATTTTTTACTGAATAAAAACCTATTTCTTCTTATTTGCGTTATATCAGCATGTGTAATTTATCTTGTTAGCTTAGAATAGCATGTCTACGTGTCATAAATGCCTATTTGAACTATGTGCAGCATGGTAGTGGATTTTTTTGCTTTTCTCATAACTTGTACTTAGTCTAAGTGTAGGATCTCTGCTGTAACTGTTATTTCTTATTTACTTTGGGACTACGAAATGGTAATTCGGGAGATTCCCCTGCATATTTACTTTGGGACTACAGGATGGTATCCCGGGAGATCCCCCTGCATATTTACTTTGGGACTACGGAAGGGTTCCTGGGAGATCCTCCTACATATTTACTTTGGGACTACACAATGGTATTCCAGGAGATCCCCTACACATTCACGTTTGGGACTACGAGACGGTATCTCGGGAGATCCCTGTTGCTATTTTGTGTATTGTACTTTATCCTTGCTGTGATTTCTTTCGGATTAAATTTCAATCTTTACTTTTACTGCGATATTTTTTGTTCCATCTTATTTTTATTTTATATATATATATATATATCCTAACCTCGTCACTACTCGACTGAGGTTAGGCATGACACTTACTAGGTATCATTGTGGTGTACCTATGCCTCTTCTGCACATATTTTTGTATGCAGATCCAAGTATCTCCTACCAGCCTCGAGTTTAGTTGTACGATTGCTGCTGTTCAGGAGACTTCAAGGTACATCTGCCCGCGTCCGCAGACCTCGGAGTCCTGCTCTATCCCCTTATGTCGATTCTTCCCTTATTTCTTTAGACACTGATGTATATAACAGTTAGAAATTCTTAGAAGCTTGTGACTTACGTGTTCCGGGTCTTGGGAGAGTTGTATATATTTCGAGAGTTGATTATTGTATATGATGAGCGGTATCTCAAATACTTATTTAAGTTATCTGTTACTATTAGTTGTTAACTCCTATGTTTCATTTCTTTTTCTACAAATATTTTACCTAGTCGTAGAGGGTAGGTGCCGCCACGACAATTCACGAAGGGGGAATTTGGGTCGTGAAATTATGTGAGATGCTCCAAACATTTCACTCATTGAGTTAATTTTTGTTGCAATGTTCGTAATACTACATTTCACTCCTAAGTATTTTCAGAACAAATCTCTTTTGAAGGAATGCTGAAAATGGAAATAAGCATTAACCTTTTTTTTCCTAAGATTAGGAGAGAATTTTGAACGAGCGACTTTTTCGCAGTATACCACTAGTAAATCATAACTTTCCGGTATTCTTCATAATATAATTTCGTAGCCCGATTTGATTTACAACAATGCATGGCTTGTTCTGTCCAAGCATCGATGTGCAGAATTCTGAGCTAGCGGGAAGCAGCAGGTGCCTCGTAAAATTAATTAAGATGTACGCAAGCTGGTCCAAACACCACGATTATTTATAAAAGAAAATAGATGGCTTGTAAGATTATTTACTTAGTACTAGCTAGTAAACAAGGGAATGAAGGTATATCATAATCTCTCTGGGTCAAATTAGATGATACATTTGTTTGTCGAGAGTCAAATTGTATGAAGTTTGACCAATATTTTAACATATATTTTATTATCATATTGGTTTGAAGAAAATTGCAACTTACAATACATATTGTGTAGTTTTTGGATATCCAAATTTTAATTTTAAAATACTGAGTTGAACTAATCCAATTTAACTTTAAGATTTAGTCAAATTAACTCTAGATAAGTAAAATGTATCGTTTGAAGTAGAGTGAGCAATTATTTTGCACATTTAGCCTCTTTGGGATATATGATGTATATTTGCTTTCTTGCCAGACAAATTCAACATTTAAGATGGCGGGTGAAAAATACAGCCATATACACTATTTGTATGACAATGTAAATTTGAACTTAGTATAAATATATGCATATAGTATCATACGAGTGGCAATTTCCTTCTACTAAAAATGCCTTGTATGCATTCACTAAATAATTATGTTGTACTTGTTTAACAAATTTATGATATAGTCTATCTTTTCAACCCAAAAAAAAAAAAAAAAGAGTGGCAATTTCCACTTTCTATAGGTTGGGTTTGCACTATGAAATTTGAATAGTGGCGAAGTCAAGAATTTTGCGAAGGTTGAGTTTGCACTATAAAACTGGATTTTTTAATCGGTTTGGTTTGATTTTTCGGTTTGGTGCGGTTTTCCGGTTCGGTTTGAACACCCCTAAGTGTGGGGGCACTCTCATTCTTCAACTCGAACTACATATAAAAATTAAAAAGTTTTAGGAATGCACATATTTTTACTAAGCTGCATGCATTATCACAAGAAAAAATAATCATGTGTTCAAATATTCATTGACTTAAAATCTTAAATATTATAAGTTGGAAAAGTTTATCATGCTTTAAAAATCTTACTATATGGTTAAGTTCTTGTATAGCACTGCAACTGTGTTGAATATTCTTGCAAATGGCAAACGATAATGGGATGACTGAAAAAAAAGTGAGAGTGTGGTCACCTTCATGTTTAGTCATTAAAATGGAATTCAGAGGCTGCAAATTGGAGAGTAGCATCTTATGAGTGACTGCTGACAAATATGATGTCTACTTTTAGGTTGTTTCTCCAAAAGGAATGCCGACAATAAAATGGGTCCTCAAACCATAATCCTCACAAAACAAATCTTGGACAAGATCTTAATAGAAGGACTATAGCTGGGCCAATATTTCAAGGGTGAATTCGAGAGTCAAGCTAACTAGTCCCTCTATTTCAATTTAAATGATATACTTATTAGTAATCTGTATTCGAAAAATATATTCAAGTAGTAATGAAAAATCAAAAATGCAGTAGAAACAGAAAATTAATTCGAGCCTGCAGAATTCACATTGTTTCCTTAAGGAACTTAATCCTCTCCTAGTACTCGAGGTTAAGGATTATTTCTTCCCAAGATAGAAAGGATTACCCTCACTGGTATAACGGTACTTCAAATCCAAGTGACCAACGGACTCAAAGATCAGTAGCAAATCAGACTTACTGCTTTCTTTGTTTTGAAAAATAATGCAGAAGGAAGAAAGAGAAATCAGAATTTTAGTACGGAAAACCTGAGGAGGAGGTCATGTATTTATAGCCAAAACATTGGGTAATACCGAAGAGTTACAACTCTTTATGTAAGATTGTGACTCAAAATGATTGTTTTATAAAACGGCCATTTACGCAAACCGCCAAATTCAAATTATAACGGGAAAATTAAAATGGAGGAAAAATTAAATTACCATTACAAAAATGGTCTAATTTCGATTTAATAATATTGTGTTAATATTAAAATAAATTTGATCCAAAAAATTACTCAATCAATCAGATCATTTGACCAAATCCAAATCTGAAGCCGACACCGAACCGAGCGATGACAACGACAGCGTGAGGCTTGCCTTCTTCTCAACTCTTTCAAAGCTAGAAGAAGTGCAATCAAAACTCTTTTTCTCCTCCATTACGAGACAATGTTCCTTTGTCAAAGAGAAAAATTCAAAATTTCATTTTTTCCTCCATTTCCCATCTATTTTAAGCTCTAACAAGCTTAAGACCCAACAATCCCCCACATTAATAGGGAATAGCTATATCACGATAATATGCATGAAAAATTGTGTTATTTACAAGCAAGCATTCATCACATCTGGATAAGTAGGTTTCTCTTTGACCTTTCCGTAGTGAACGTATGTCGGATATACTCGATCAATCGGTATATTTTATATCTTGGAACCGTCGAACTTTGGTATATACCTAGACCATCATAAGTGATACAATCAAACCTTAACCATCTTTGGTTCTAATTGTTGTGTTCGTTTCAGCCATGAACATCGCATGGTTTCATAAGCGCGTAGAGAACTGGCCTTGCAAAATTCTCCTTGAAGCGGATAGCACTTCACACTTACATAGGTGATTTCTAAATGTGTCATTTCGTAGATGCACTATTTTATATACCCCGTATAAAATTTATTAACCATTAACAAGCCTTAATGCTTTATCCTTGGTACTGAACATTATCTTATCACGAGAATTGACCAAATTTTTTAGTTACAATGTTGAACTGTCATTAATAACTTTGTTTGATTTCCTTGAACCTAGTTCTTGGGATCTCCCATCTTCTAGGTAGAATTACTGCCACAATAACTTGTCCTCGCTATAGTCCCATTCCCCTCGATGATCTTCCAACTACCTATCTAGTTAGGCCTTTTGAAAGTGGATCCGACACATTATCGATTGGCTTTACATAGTTAATTGCGATAATTCCCCTAGAGAGTAGTTGCCAAACGGTTTTATGACTTTGTTGTATAAGACGAGATTTATCGTTATACAGAACGCTCCCAGCCTTTTCAACCACTGCTTGACTATTGCAATGTATGCATATTGGTGTCAAAGATTTGGGCCAAAATGGAATGTCTTCCACGAAATTTCAGAGCCATTCATCTTCTTCACCAGCTTTATCTAAGTCTATAAACTCAGCCTCCGTTGTAGAGCGGTCAATACGAGTTTGTTTGGATGACTTCCAAGAGACCGCTCCTCCATCAATAGTGAATACATATCCGTTTGTGGATGTAGAATCAGTTGAACCGGTGATCCAATATACTTCACAGTATCCCTCAATCTTCGTAGGATAATTACTGTAGTGCAAAGCAAAGTCTCGGGTATGTTTTAAATATCCCAAAACTCATTTCATTACCATCCAATGAGATTGACCTGGATTACTCGTGTATCGACTCAATTTACTATAGCACAAGCTATATCTGGTCGAATATAATTCATGATACATTAAACATCCTAACACACAAGCATAATCTAATTATGATATGCTTTGCCCTTTGTTCTTTGCAAGTGCAAGATTCACGTCAATTGGAGTCTTTGCAACTTTAAAATCTAAATGCTTGAATTTTTAAAGTATTGTTTTAATGTAATGAGATTGCGACAATGCTAGACCTTGAGGAGTCTTATGGATCTTAATACCTAGAATTATATCGGCAATCCCAAGTCTTTCATATCAAGCTTACTAGTTAGTATACGCTTAGTCACATTTATGTTGGCAATGTCATTGCTCATTATCACCATATCATCCACATATTAGAAAACAATGACTGTGATTTGTAATATTTTTAATGTACACACATTTATCACATTCATTTATCTTAAGACTATTTGACAATATTGTTTGGTCAATTTTTGCATGCCATTGTTTGGGTGCTTGTTTTAGTCCGTAAAAAGACTAACAAGTCTATAAACCTTCTTTGCTTTACCTGGAATGTGACGACCCGTCCAGTCGTCTCATGAGTTACCGCTCCGTTTTTCCCATTTCTGCTTTTTTATGCTTCATTATCCGTATTTTATGTGATCAAGTTGATTAGGTTATGTTCGGAGTGAATTTGGTAAGAAATGAGACACTTAGTCTCTTTTAAGAAGGTTTAAGTTAAAAAAGTCAACCGGATGTTGACTTATGTATTAGAGGACTCGGATGTGAGTTTCGATGGTTCGGTTAGCTTCGAGAGGTGATTTGTGACTTAGGAGAATGATCAGAATTGGTTTTTGAGGTCCGGTGTAGAATTAGGCTTGAATTGGCGAAGTTAGTATTTTGGCGATTTCCGGTTGGTAGGTGGGAATTTTATCCGAGGGTCAGAATGGAATTCCAAGAGTTGCAGTAGCTTCATTGTGTCATTTGGGATGTGTGTGCAAATTTCAGGTCATTCGGACGTGGTTTGATCGGATTTTTTATCGAAAGCGTATTTCAGAAGAATTTTAGAAACTTAGGCTTGAAATCGATGTGTTTTGGGTAATTCGATGTTGTTTGAGGTGTTTTGATGATTGGAACAAGTTTGAATAATATTGCGAGGATGTTGGCCTATTTGGTTGAGGTCTCGAGGGCCTCGGGTGAGTTTCGGATGGTCAATCGGACCATTTTGGAGTTGGGAAAATTGCAAAAAATGCAGGTTCAGTGTTGCAGAGATTTATCTCTTCGCGTTCTCAAGAGGAGCCTCACGTTCGTGAAGAAGGAATTTAGGAAGTCTAGAGTTAATCTTTCGCATTCGCGAGGCAGGCTCCGTACTCGCGAAGGGCTGTGTGATTGGTCATCGCGTTCGCAGACAAGGGGGCTACGTTTACGTAAGAGCAATTGGGCACCCCAGGCCTATGTGCTATGCGTTCGCGAGTGATGGACCGCATTCACGAGAGTCTGGTAAGGTGAAGCATCGTGTTCGCGAAGAGGAATTTTTGGTCAATAAAATTTTTTGCTTCGCGAACGCGAGGCTTTGATCGCGTTCGCGAAGAACGAATGTCAGGCCTGGACAGAATGTTTTAAGGACGTTTTGTTCGCGAATGTGGGGGTATTTTTCCACCATTGCTGCTAATTTTGGGAGGTTTTTGAAGGTGATTGAAAGGATTCAATGGGAAACGCTTGGAGGTAAATTTCTTGAGCTCAAAACAGTTTTTATTGTGAAATCCATCTAGAAAGTCATTGAATTATTGCAAAAATGAAAGAATAGGGCTTGGAATTTTCATATTTTAATTTGGGATTTGAAGGGTCAATTGTGGATGGATTTTGATGTTCTTAGTATGTATGAACTCGTGAGGAGATAAGGAACCCGTTGATGTAAAAATTTCTAAATTTCGAGACGTGGGCTCGGGGCTCGGGTTTTTGCTAATTTCGAATTTTTGGTATTTTTCAATTGTTTTCGATTGGGCTTTGTTCCCTTAGAATATTGTGACATATTCGTTCTGCTTTTGGATAGATTCGATGAGCGTGGAGGCCAATTAGAGGGGCAAAGGCGTCGCAAGCTAGAGAATTAGCCGGTTTGAGGTGAGTAATGATTGTAAATGATGTTCTGAGGGTTTGAAACCGCGGATTTGCACATCATAGTGCTATGTTGAGGTGACTTACACACCGGATAGCGAGCGTGGGGTAGAGCACCGTTGGGGATTCTGACTTAGTCCACCCCGGTTGATAATTTTACCGCGTATTTGATTGCGACTTATTTGTTATTATCATTGTTTGGGCTGAATGCAATATTTGGACCGAGTGCCAACTATGTGAACCCTTCGGGGGCTTGTTATTGAGATTTCCTCACTGTTTTGACTTTATACTTGAACTCACTCATGCTATTTTTCCACAGTTTTCAAAACTCAGCCTTGTTCACTTGGTTTTATTACTCAAATGATATTTAAATGATGCCTTGGGCTGAGAAATATTGTTTTACTTTTGCCCGAGAGGCTTATGTGATTTTTGACTGAGTAAGGCCGAGGGCCTGTATTGTAAGGATATCTTTTGGGTCGGGCTGCACGCCGCAGCGGTGATACACTGATATTGATTATGAGGCCGAGGGCTTGAGACTGTACGCCACGAGGTGGCTTGATATTGATATGAGGTCGAGGACCTATTATAATGCCATGAGATGGCTTGATATTGCGCTTAGGCCGTAAGGGCCCCCTCCCGGAGTCCGCACACCCCCAGTGAGCGTGGGTACCCATTGTGATCACAGAGTGAGCCCGAGGGGCGGGGAGTGTTATGAGAGTGAGCCCGAGGGGCTGAGAGTGTTATGAGAGTGAGCCCGAGGGGCTGGTACTGTCTTATGTGTTTACTTTATTTCAATTGTCTACCATTACCTGTTGATTGTGTTACTTTATGTGTTATGTTCCTGATTGCCTGGCATTACCTGTGGTTGAGTGTTGAGCCTGAGGGGTAGATTTCTGTGCTTATCTGCACTAATTGTTTTGCATTCATTTGCATAATTGTAAAAAGTCATTTTCAAAAGAGGTTTCAACTGAGCTAAGATGTTTCTAATGATTTCATAGCTTCACTGCTTTTCTCAAGGGGTTTTATACTGCTTCTGTACAGCATGATGATTTGCTTTACGTGATTTCTTACTGCTCAGTTGTTATTTACCTTTATTACTCACTTAGTTGGCAGTACTTATTTTAGTCCCTATACATTGTGTGCAGATTCAGGTATTTTCTAAGCTTTGTGGCAGTTTCCATTGGAGTTAGCAAGGTAGTCGCCCGGCGATCACGACTCTATATTCTCCCTCTATATTCCTCCTTATATATTCTTGTGATTTTTTCGACCATCTCGGTCTTGCTGTGACTAGACAGTTGTGGTAGATGCTCATGACTAGTGACACCCTGATGTCAGGCTGAGTTGGGTTGTTATTCCGCATGTTTATAAAAATGTATTGTTGACTGCTTAAAGGATTGGATTATTCATCCTTATAAATGACTTATCGATTTATTTAGCTGTTGGAACTGAATTTGAGTAAATGTTGGCTGGCCTTGTCTTCACGAAAGGCGCCATCACGATGGGGTTTGGCTTTTGGGTCGTGATAAGTTGGTATCAGAGCCTAGGTTACATAGGTCTCACGAGTCATGAGCAGGTTTAGTAGATTCTTGCGGATCGGTACGAAGACGTCTGTATTTATCCTCGAGAGGCTGCAGAACCTTTAGGAAAACTTCATATTCTTGAATTCCTATCGTGCATCCTTTGATTCAGCTTGAAAAGTAACTCTTGAAATTCCTTCCACACATTCGTATGTGCACATGAGTGCTCAGAATCAGATGTCCCTTGATGGCTCGTGATTCCCCGATCGAGGGGCGAGATGTGATCTCTATGAGTTTGATGTTGGGCCAGTCTTGAGGACTTGAGGCCGGATCTTTGCCTATGGCTTGAGCACCGAGGTGCTGATTGTATGAGCAAGTGTTTTGAACTTATAGGTTCGGTATTGTCCCTATTAGTGTGAGTGACGGTCGGGTAACTATGTGATGAGTATGTTAGTACTGTGAGATGTATCTATATGACTTGGAAGTGACGAGGGAGGTCTACTGGATGATGGAAGAACTATTAGATTCTTGAGGTCCATCTTGATTCGAGGTATAGCCTGAGTTATGGGCGTGTGGAGAATCTTTTCATGTCTCCTAGTTGGGAGTGAAGTAAATTTCATGTTGCGGTATGAGTTTAGACTCAGGAAGATTAAGTAACTGTGTAATGTGTATGACAGTGGAAGGTATGCAAAAATGTTAGTTTGAGGCAAAACATGTGGGTTATCTCCTGCGGAGTGTTTTGAAGTGGTGTGATCCCTATGTTGTCTGTTAGAAGATCTCATTTACAAGTGAAATACACGTGTTGAAATTTAAAATTTTGGGTTTCTCAATAGAGTGAATATAGCTGCTACGAAAGTGAATGCGAGAATTGCAGAAGAGTTTAATTCTAACAGATCTATGTTTTCACAAGCTTATAAGGGATTTGAGTTTAATCTCACTATAGTATTATGGCAGCAATAGAGTATGTGCGTTAGGATTTATTGAGTGCGTATTGATCTATGGCTTCGAGCCAAGTTGGGGAGTTTGCTATTGATTAAGTTGATTGCACGGTTAGGTGCTATGTTGGTTCCAGTTTGAGGCATGTTGGTGAGTTAGTTATGGCTTACAGAGATTGAGGTCAAGGATGGCTCGAGTGAAGGAAAATTTTGACAAAGGTTATATGGTGCTTTGTATGTGTGTGAGAATCACAGGATGTCTTAATTTGTTGTTAGTAAAGAATGCTCGGTGCATAGAGCAGGAAGATGCTTGCTTGTATTGGGATAAGGCCATATCTTGCGGTGTCAGAAGTGCCAGCGAGGCACTGGTTGTTCGGTTATGTCGATCGGGTTAATTGTGGTTCGAGTAGAGTGGAATACTCTCAGGAATGGTTCTAATGTGCTCGAAATTTTGCATGTAATAATTGGGGAATTTCAGGTTGTATTTTTGGCTAGAAACAGAGGTTTGCATTTGGAGGGTATCAAGATTTATGGCTTTTCTTTGTTAATTATGAGCTTCTATGTGGCACTCTTAGGAAGGTACATGTAATGGTGTGGAATTCGTGGAATGTCTCTTCAGGGTAAGTATTTCAAATGTGGTGCGTGCGGAAGTATTTAAAAAAGAGTATTCAATGGCTTATGAGCCTTAGACGTGTAGTTCCACGATTAAGTTTGTAGGGCAAGTTTTAGTTAAGGATAATGGTGTACTAACAAGGAAACAGGTAAATGTGAAAGTAATTCGACATGGTAATGAATATGATAGGGCCTTAGTGCACTAATGATGTGGTGATACTTTATAGATATTTTTGTGGCAATATTCTTGGATTGGTAACCTACATGGCCTAGTCAAGCCAGAGGAATTCCGTTTTGATAACTTGGTTATGTGCGAGGAGATTTGAAATATTTCTTGATGGTTTTTACCATAGTTTGAGCAGGCTATCTTCTACCGTGTGAGGAACATATTGCATATTGTGAAATTCTTCTAGATGGGAGCAAATAGAAGATTTCTAACTGCCTGGAAGGTAATTTTCGTATAGCTCAGAACTCCTAATGATGTTCTTGTGGTTACAACATGATGGTATGATAGACGTGGTGTGTTGGACATGCTTAATATTTTCATGTACAAGGATGCAGTTCATTCTTGAAGGAAATGGTCTTGCTAATTGGGATGATTTGACGAGGGTATATGTTTCAGGAAAAGGCAATGTGATTAAGTTGATGGTACTTCAGTAGTATTACGACACTTTTTTGTTAGATTGACTACTGATATTCGAGGTTACCTGGTGGTACAGAAGAATTTTAGAGCATGTCTCAAGGAATGACTGGGGATCAGGTATGATGATTCGTGTACTATATGGAGTTAGAGACGCAAGTGGATCTTTTGTTGCTTGGGATATTAGATCTTGGATGTGATATTGGGTTCAGGCTGGTTGTTTCCATGTTGTGTTATTCTGGACTATTGTGATAAGACGGCACTGTCGGCTATGCCGGAAAATGCCACGGATTGAGTGTCGATGTTTGATGGATTATGTCCTATTGGGTATTTTTATATTTCGAAGACCCAACGAACGACTGGGAAGGATTCTTTTTCTTATTTGGGCTCTTGTAACGAGTGTCAGTGCTGAGGCTCCTCATATTGATTTAGTCCCGGTGGTGAGGGACTTCTCGGATGTGTTTCTTATGGCCGGGCATGTTGCCGGGCAAGGTTGTTGATTTCGATATTGATTAGGTTCCTTGCATCATATCGTATGGAACCAACAAAGTTATAGAGGTGGAAGGAGCAACTTCAGCTTTCCTTGATAAGGAGTTCATTGACATGCCAATGTGGGTGAGTGTTCTATCTTGAGATGGCTTGGTTGGCTCCGAATGGAATTGTTGAGGGAGGTATTGATTCGACCGTTATTGAGCTTATCAGTGATATGGGGAGATCTATGAGTTACCTTTCTGTGTTGCGAGGTGTTATGATTTGTTGGTTATAGGCACATATGGTGCGATTCAATTGGGGTCTCTTAGTGGAATTCAAGCGGGAAGAGTAATTGAGCGTTACTCAGCGAATAACGTATCGGTTATGTCCTATCAGTTGCGTGGCGTATGTTTTTTTGTTTCACCGTGGGTGTAATGATTTTCTTTGGTTCCAAACATCAAATTATGCGTGGCTGTCGATTTTGAGCATAATGACTTGAGGTGTTTCATGTGGAGTAGTGTTTGGATAGGATCGCGCATTGTAGCGAGGCTTCGTGGAGATGAACTTTCGGGGTAGATTCATGTGTTCTATTTCTAAGATGTAAGACGGGTTCTCAGTCTTGTTGTGATGGTACTGGTGAGCTTGAGGTACAGCTCTTTCATCTGAGTCATTTTCATGATTTGAGTATGCTCGGACTGTTGCTTATTGGTGCGCGTATAGTGAGAGTTGTGGCTTAGGCATGTATTGATATGTCATGTCACCAGAGTAGTGTGTTGTATTAGAGGAGATCATTAGGATCATTAATGAATACGAACGGATTCGATTTCAGTATGTTAGCAAGATAATATCGAGCTTCGACTCAAAAATTTGATGTAGCATTTGCTAAAGGAGAAGTGGCTTCATGAATGGTTGATATGGGAAATGGTTATGGCTAACCGAGTGATTTAGTTGTCATTGGCAGTATATGAAAGTGTTGAGTTGAGACTTTAGTTGATAAGAGTTTTTTTATCGGTATTCGGGCGTTGTGTGCAGCTGCTGTGATTAGAATTTATCACTAGAAGCGTTTGAGTTATGTGGTCTATCATGTAATTGCATCTGAGGTTGTAGGTATGGGTTATTACAGCTGGTTCAGGCTTATTCTGAATATAGATGTGAGGTTCTGATATTGTGTATGATTTCGGAAATGGAAATGTGGTTCTAAGGTTTATGGGCTAGATTGGGTTGTGAAATTTCAGTTACAATGTATTATTAGACCTATATAAGATATGGTGACGTAGGATCACCCCCGGGTATATGCATGGTAAGGTTATTTAGTAATTGTTTGGCTTGTGGAACAACTCTGGGCACGTTCGAGGACGAAAGTTTGTTTAAGTTGGGGATGATGTGATGACCCGGCCAGCTGTCTCATGAGTTACCGCTCCGTTTTCCCCATTTCTGCTTCTTTATACTTCATTATCCGTGTTTTATGTAATCAAGTTGATTAGGTTATGTTCGGAGTGAATTTGGTAAGAAATGAGACACTTAGTCTCTTTTAAGAAGGTTTAAGTTGGAAAAGTCAACATGATGTTTGACTTATGTGTTAGAGGGCTCGAAAGTGAATTTCGATGGTTTGGTTAGCTTCGGGAGGTGATTTGTGACTTAGGAGTGTGACCGAAATTAGTTTTGGTGGTCCAATGTAGAATCAGGCTTAAATTGGTGAAGTTAGTATTTTGGCGATTTCCGGTTGGTAGGTGAGATTTTGATCCGAGGGTTGGAATGGAATTCTGAGAGTTGCAGTAGCTTTGTTGTGTCATTTGGGATGTGTGTGCGCAAAATTTAAGGTCATTCGGACATGATTTGGTTGGGTTTTTGATCGAAAGCATATTTCGGAAGAATTTTAGAAACTTAGGCTTGAATCCGATGTGTTTTGGGTAATTCGATGTTTTTTGAGGTGTTTTGATGATTGGAACAAGTTTGAATAATGTTGCGGGCCATGTTGGCGTGTTTGGTTGAGGTCTCGAGGGCCTCAGGTGAGTTTCAGATGGTCAATCGGACCATTTTGGAGTTGGGAACATTGCAGAAAATGCAGGTTCAGTGTTGCAGAGATTTATCTCTTCGCGTTTGCGAGAGGAGCCTCGCATTCGCGAAGAAGGAATTTAGGAAGGCCAGAGTTAAGCCTTCGCGTTCACGAGGCAGGCTCCGCGTTCGCGAAGTGCTGTGTGATTGGTCATCGCGTTCGCGGGCAAGGGGGGCGCGACGATCGCGACTCTATTTTCTCCCTCTGTATTCCTCCTTAAGTATTCTTATGATTTTTCCGACCATCTCGGTCTTGCAGTGACTAGACAGTTGTGGTAGATTCTCATGACTAGTGACGCCCCGATGTCAGGCTGAGTTGGGTTGTTATTCCGCATGTTTATAATTGTATTGTTGACTGCTTAAAGGATTGGATTATTCATCCTTATAAATGACTTATCGATTTATTAAGCTATTGGAACTGAATTTGAGTAAGTGTCGGCTAGCCTTGTCTTTACGAGAGGCGCCATCACGACCAGGTTTGGGTTTTGGGTCGTGACATGGAACCACAATCCCTCATATTGTTCCATGTAAATTTCTTCCTCCAAATCTCCATTTAAGAACACCGTTTTAACATCCATTTGATAAATTTCAAGATCATATACCGCCACTAATGCTACTAACGTTCATATGGACGTAATTCTTGTAACGGGAGAGTATGTATCAAAATAGTCAAGACCTTCTCGTTGTCCATATCGTTTGACCACAAGTCTTGCATTATATTTTTCAATAGTACCATTATTTTTCATTTTCCTCTTAAAAATTCATTTAGAACCCAACGGTTTATTACCTAGAGGAAGATCAACAAATTCTCATGTATGGTTGTTCAGTATAAATTCTATTTTACTATTGACTGTCTCTTTCCAAAATAGTTATTCGGAAGAAGGCATAGCTTTTAAATGTTTGAGGCACATTTTCTAGTAAGAAAGTCACAAAATCTGGTCCAAATGAAGTAGACGTTCTTTGACGTTTACTATGCCTTGGATCCTCCTGATTATACGTACTTTATTTTATTTCTTCCCACGGTCGTTTCGATCCTGCACTAATTGACTCACATTCCTTTTTATATGCATATTTATTTTCAAAACATTCATCGTTATCTTATTCTATAATCGTATTATTATGAATGTCGGAATTTTCTGATTTATGAACAAAAAATTGATATGTTTTACTATTTGTTGCATATCCTATGAAAACACAATCAACGGCTTTCAGTCCTATCTTTACTCTTTTAGGTTTAGGAGCTTGCACTTTCGCCAAACACCCCCACACTTTAAAATAATTCAAGTTGGTCTTCCTTCCTTTCCATTATTCATATGTTATGGATTGCTTTTTACTATGGGGTACTCGATTTAATATCCGGTTTGCCGTAAGAATGGCTTTCCCCCATAAGTTCTGTGGCAAACCATAACTTGTCAACAAAGCATTTATCATCTCCTTTAATGTCGATTATTTCTTTCCGCAATCCCATTGGATTGGGGTGTGTAAGGGGCCGTTATTTGATGAATAATTCAATATTCTAAACATATCTCATCTGAAGAAGATTCATATTCACCACCCCGATCACTTCTTATCATTTTGATTTTCTTGTTAATTGACATTTCAACTTCATTTGTGTATTGCTTGAATGCATCTGTTATGTCACCTTTACTATTAATTAAGTAAACATAGCAATATCGAGTACTATCGTCAATAAAAGTTATAAAATACTTCTTTCCATCGCGAGATGGTATTGGCTTCATGTCACAAATATCTTTGTGAATTAAGTCTAAAGGATTTGAATTCCTTTTAACTGACTTATAAGGATATTTAATATACTTAGATTCCACACATATTTGACATTTTAATTTTTCACATTCCAACTTAGGCAATACTTCCAAATTAATTTTTTTGTAAGGTTTTATATTTGACATGTCTCAAACGTATATCCATAAATTAATTGACTAAAGTAAGTAAAAAGAAGCTGCAATTTTGTTATTGTTAACAACCATTACATTCAGCTTGAAAAGGCCCTCAGTAAGGTAACCTTTTCCAAAGTACATCTCATTCTTAATTATTACATCTTTGTCTGAAATAAAAATACACTTAAACTAATTCTTGATGAAAAGTGAAATAGAAACTAAGTTTTTTCTTATTTCAGGAACATGACCAACGTTTTTCAGAGTCACTAATTTTCTAGAGGTCATTTTTAGAAATATCTTTCCATAACCTTCAATTTTGGATGTTGCAGAATATTCCATAAAAACGGTCTCTTCGGGTCCAGCGGGAGCATATGAAGCAAATCTTTCTCTAACAACACAAACATGGCAGGTGGATCCTGCATCAATCCACCACTCCGTATGATTCCCTACTAAGTTGCATTCAGACAACATAGCGCACAAGTCATCAATATCATCATTTGTTTCAATCATTTTTGCTTGACCTTTTTTCTTATCTTTCTTCGAAGCACGACATTCTGAAGTTTTGTACAGTTGTAGTAGTTTCCCTTGAATTTCTTCTTGCTAGGATAGTTGTTTGGTCCAGAAGATTTCTTCCTGTTTTTCAGATTAGTTAGAGCAGTCTCAAGAATATTTGCTCCCATAATTATTGAGTTCTCACGTGTCTTCTTTTCCCTTTTTTCACCTCCTTGCGCTTGTATTTCAAGTAGTTCTTAAAGTCTCTCCATAAAGGAGGCAACTTCGCAATCATTGCTACAACTTGAAATGTCTCAATGATGACCAAACCTTCAATGAAAATTTTGTAATTAATAACAAAATTAATACTTTCAACAGAAGCATTAATTCGGATTATACCTTCAGCAAGAAGATCATTAATTATAACTTGCAGCTGTTGAACTTGGGTAATGACAGGCTTCCTGTCTACCATCTTCTAGTCCAAAAACTTGGCTGGAATAAACTTCTGCAAATCGGCATCTTCAATTTTATACTTCTTTTTCAATGCCTTCTATTGTTCTTTCGAATTTTTCACATTACTATAGGCGTTGTAAAGATCATCCTCCAGTTCGCTAAGAATGTAATTGTCACGCCCAGTTCACCCTCCATGAACATGTCGTGATGGCACCTAGTCCCTATGACTAGGTAAGCCTAACAATGCGGAAGATAAACCAAAATTTGCGGAAGAAATTAAATAAAACTAAACTGGAAAAATAAACAGGGTTTAAGGTGCCGCTCGACACATACCACAACAATCCTCAAAGCTAACAAAACTTCCCAAAATGCGGAAACTCACAAATCACGAGCTAAGGGCATACATAAGAGGCTCTGACTCAGGAATATCTATACAAAGGAGAAAATACTGAAAGTACTATACTTATTACAGAAAAGCTGGAAAGGGACTCCTCGGTCTGCGGACGTAGCAGATATACCTTGAAGTCTCTACCAATACGCCTCTTTCCAAGACTGACAAAACTGAACGGGAGTACTTGTATCTGCACAACAAAAATATACAGAAGAGTAGTATGAGCATACCACGGCGGTGCCCAGTAAGTACCAAGACTAACCTCGATGGAGCAGTGACGAGGAACAGTCAAGGCACCTACCG
>MU777648.1:0-17446 GCA_026770625.1 Nicotiana glauca
GATCTTATCCAAACACTATTACACATGAAGCACCTCAAGTCGCTATGCTCAAAATAGACAGCCACACACAGATTGATGCCTGAAACTGAGCAATCCATCACACCCACAGTGAAGCAATTAATTTACACCATTCAATCATGAAAGGACACAACCGATGCAGCATTCGCCGAGCAACACCCAATACGGACTTTCCTCATAAACCAGGAAGCAAGACATACCAAGTAACATATGAAAAACTATTCTCAACATCACACTGTTGCGGCGTGCAACCCGATCCAAATAACATACCTGTGGCGGTGTGCCACCCGATCCACACATATCCATGGCGGCGTTCCATCCGATCCATACATATATCTCACATAAGGAGATGCACATCGAGCCAAATTTGCTTATTACAACAAAATACCGAGTACCGGTCGTAAGCATACTGAGTGCATACTATATCTACATATAGCGTTGTAAGCAACAAAACTCAAGCACAACTGAGGTTTCCCCCATAACTTCCACTATGAATCCTGATAGCACCGCACCAGATGTGCCCATAGCCCGTAAATCATAACATCTCGCCACGTAGAAAACAAGTCATAGATCTCTCCAGATCGCTGATAAGCTCAACAACGGTCGAGTCAACCTATCCCTCTACAACACAATTCGGAGCCAACCGAGTCAACTCAAGCTGGAACACGCATCCGAAAAGTCCCTTAACGCCAGAACTGGCTAAGTAGTAGCAACCTCCGCACTTACATCCATCATGATGGTTCAATAGGAAAAGTAATCCCTCCCAGCCGTCCGCTGGGTCTTTGAAATATAAACCACTCCACAAGGACATAACCCGATGCACCTCACCACTCAAACCGTGGCATTTCCGGCATAGCCCATTGCGCAATAGTCCATAATTAATCTAACACTGAGGCAACCAGCCTGAACTCTAACATCACCTCCAAAATCCAACATACCAGCAACAAAAGATTCACTCGAGCCTCCAAATCCCAATACTTGCGACACGGTGCCGATACACATGATCCACCATTGCAAATAGCCTGAGTACGAGGACTTCCGCCCCCAATCCCACATAGCTCACGAATCATCATACTTAATCCCAATTTCGCCGTCTGAACACATGCCACAGCTAGACATACAATAATTCCACGATACATACTTAAAATTTTCCCTGAGCCACCATGCCAACCCAAATATCACCAGTCGATCTAACAAGAAAGTGTCGCAACACCACCGAGGTACCATCACTTAATCACATTGCCCTTTCTCTGAAATATTACTCTCGTCGGATCACTTTCAAACAACCGTATCATTTTCCTCGAATACACACCAAGAATTAATCATACCCTTACCATGCCGATCCGGTCATTTATCAAGCTACTCCATTTATCTAAATTTCTTCTGATTTATCTTCAACTTGATATTCCCCTTGCCGTAGTACCTCAATTCCTCAAATCAGGCTTACCGCATGAGACCCAAGCATAAGACCATACTGATAGGAGCCACAATCCGCTGACTACTCTCTCAAATGTTTCCAGAGACACCACATCCCAGAATACCTTACCCAAAAGAACTCTCTGTGAATCTAAATCTAATTCATTTACTTTCCTGATGCGGATATATCGACTACCATAATTAACATAGAATACCACAAGTCTTGACATCTTCTAGTGAATCTCAGTTCCTAACCCCATATGCAACTTTAGAACTCTCAATTGATGTACGCAGACTCTTGAACCCATTAGAACCATTCTCGCAAGTCATTCACTCTTATTCAACCGCAATTTACCTGATCAAACAGACATAACCACCCATGCCTCCTTAGCACTCTGACCCCGCAGGACATGATCTCATTCCGATACAACCAAACAACTTCCTTCTCTTCACCCTAAGCATTCTTTACCAACAACATCTCAAGACATACTATTATTTTCTCACACCTACGAAGCACCACGTAACCTTCGTCAAAATTTTGCTTTAGCCATCCTCGGCTCAATTTCTGCAACCCGAACTGATCTGCCAGCATACCTCAAAAAGGAACCAACATAGCACATAACTGTGCAATCAGCTAATCAACAACAGCCTCCCCAACTTGGCTCGAATCCATCTATCAGGACATATTTAATAACCCATAATACTTCTACCCTAATAATGCCACAATATTATAGTGAGATTAAACTCAAATCATTTATAGGTTGTGAAAACATAGATCATCTAGTATTATAACTCTTTTGCAATTCTCTCATTCATTCCGCAACGGTTAAACCCATTCTCCTAAGCAACCCGAAATTTCAAATTTCTACACGTATCTTTTCACTAGCACAAGAGATCTTCTAACATACACGTAAGGATCACACTACTTCAGAACACTCCGCAGGCGATAACCCACCTTCTTCGCCTCAATTTAGTATTTTAGCACATCTTCCACCATCATACACATAACACAACCATTTTAGTCTTCCTGAGTCTGAACTCATTCTGCCACAAGTATTGCACTTAACTTCCAACTAGGAGATACGAAAATATTCTTCACGCGCCCATAATTCGGACTACACATCAAGTCACAATAGGAATCGAACACTTAACAATTCACCTATTATCCAGCAGACTTCTTCGTCACTACCAAGTCACATAGATACATCTCGCAGCACTAACATACTCATCACATAGATATCCAACCGCCTTTCCGGCTAATAAGAAAAATATCGAACATACAAGTTCAAAACACTTGCTCACACAATCAGCACCTCGGTACTCAAGCCATAGGCAAAGATCCGGCCTCAAGTCCTCTAGACTAGCCCAACATACTCATGAAGATCACATCTCGCCCCTTGATCGGGGAATCACAAGCCGTCAAGGCACATCTAATACTGAGCGCTCACGTGCGCATACAGACGTGTGGAAGGAATTTCAAGAGTTATATCTCAAGCTGAATCAAGTACGCACGATAAGAATTCCAAGAATGTGAAGTTTTCCTNGAAACCCGGTCGTGATGGTGCCTCTCGTGATGACAAGGCCAGCCAACAGAACAATAATGCCTTATTTAACAATTAATAACTATAAATGAACAAATAATACGGCTTATTAGCATTAATAACTAATATTTATCACTCAGCCCAACCCGATCGGGGTGTCACAAGTCACGAGCATCTAAGGAGTAGAAACACTACTATAGGGCTAATAATTTATATATACAAGATAAAAATCGAAATTCAAAGATGAAGTGCGGTGCCACGAACGCCGACGGTCAGCTTGCTCAACTACCATAGTAAGGCCTTCGGTCCACTAATAACCAGCTACCGGGTGAACAATACCTGCAACTGCACGCGAGGTGCAGGGAGTAAAGTGAGTACTTCCAAATCAGTGGTAATAAGAGTAAATAATAGCTGAAAGCAAGAAATCACGTAAGGCACTACATCATGCTATATAGAACAGTACAACCCTTTTTAGAAAACAATGAAACCCTGAAAACCTTTGGAAAACATCTGGGCTCAGTTAAAACCTCTTTTGAAAATGATCCTTTCAAGTGTTGCCAAAAATACTTTCAAAACAATTTATGACACTATGCACAGAAATCAGCTCCTCGGGCAATATCCTCGTTCCTGGTCAGCCACTTGGGCCCCAACACTCAATGATCAGATAGCACCAGCAAAAGCAAATAAATATCTCCAGAAATATCACAGACAACAAATAATGAACAAATGGATGAATGCAATGCAATGCATATGACGGTACACTCCGGTACCCACTGCGGCGTGCAGTCTGATCCATTTAACGTCGACGGCGCTCACTGGGGGTGTGTACAGACTCCGGAGGGGCTCCTACAGCCCAAGCGCTATAANCTGATCCATTTAACGTCGACGGCGCTCACTGGGGGTGTGTACAGACTCCGGAGGGGCTCCTACAGCCCAAGCACAATAACAAGCCATCTCGTGGCATCAAATCTAGGCTCTCAGCCTCATATCAATATCAACATAATCATCCAAGCACTTGGCCTCAATATCAATGTAACACCGTTGCGGCGTGCAGCCCGAGCCACCCATAATCAGTATAACACCGCTGCGGCGTGCAGCCCGAGCCACCCATAATCAGTATAACACCGCTGCGGCGTGCAGCCCGAGCCACCCATAATCAATATAATACTGCTGCGGCCCGCAGTCCGATCCATGCTCAGTCTAGAAAAATCATCATAAGACCCTTGGGCATTTATAAAAATAGTAGTTCTCAGCCCGAAATATCATTTAAAAATATCATTTGAGTTTTCAAAACTTAGAATTATGGCTGAGTTTGCAAAACAGTATTTAAAACATTGGACTGAGACCAAATGGTATGCAAAAATATGCTAACACAGTAATATCAATCACTGAAGGATTCTACAAGTCGGCACAAAACCCAAACATGGAAATCAACCCAACGGTGCTCTAAACCACGCTCATATCCGGCGTGGAATTCACCTCAATACAGCACTATGATGTGCAATTCCTGGGTTTCAAACCCTCAGGATATCATTTATAAGTATTACTCACCTCGAACCGGTGAAATTTCTCGCTCGCGATGCCTTTGCCCCTCAAATTGGCCTCCACGCGCGTCGAATCTAACCAAAATCAGAGCGAATACATTACAATAGGCTAAGGGGACAACATCCAATCGAAAACAATCTAAATATAGCAAAAATCTCAAAACTAGCAAAACCCGAGCCTCGGGCCCATTTCTCGAAAAATTACAAAACTCACATTACCGGATTCCTCATCTCACCACGAGTCCGTACATACGAAGAACTCCCAAATCCGAGCTCAAATGGCCTATCAAATTCCAATTCGAAATATAAGAACTCAAGCCCTAGCTTTACCCCCTTTTTGATGAATTTCAACCAATTCACATGTTAAATCTAACATAGTCTCGTGTATTTAGGCTAAGAAACTAACCTCCAAACGATCCTCCTTGAATCCCTCTTCAATTTTCTCTCCCAAGCTCCAAAAAAGAAAATGACTAAAACTCGCGGATGAATTGATATAACAACAGGTCTGCCCAGGTGACCTTTTACCCTACACGAACGCGGTCAACACCCGGACATTCGCAATGAATAAATTTTGCTGACCAAAAATTACCTCTACGCGAACGCAACTCCAAGCCTTTGAATGCGATGATCCAGCTCTTCCTCTTACGCGAACGTGTTCAACCAAACGCGATCGCGATGCCTCTGACCTTCTCCTTACGCGAACGCGAACCCAGGTGTCGCGAACGCAATGAACAAAACAGTCAGGGCCCCAGGCCTCCTTCTACGCGAATGCAAAGAAGCTCTCGTGAATGCAATGGCCTACAAAGTTCCTCATCACGAACGCATTCTTAGGGCTGCGAACGCGAAGACCAATTTTGGTCTGCAACAGCTGGGAAATTTTCTGCAACATTTCAAAGTTTAAAACCTTCGTTTAGCTATCTGAAATCATCCCGAGGCCCCCGGGACCTCAAACAAAAGCACAAACATGATCTATTACCTTATTCAAACTTGCTCGAACCATCAAAACACTATCGTTAACATCAAAATCATCAAATTTTACCAAATCAAAGCCTAAGTTCTTCAAGAACTTCCGAAATGCACTTTTGATCAAAAATCCAACCAAACGATGTCCGAATGACCTGAAAATTTGGTAAAACATCCAAAATAAACCAACAAAGCTACAGCAACTCTCAGAATTCCATTCCGACCCTCGAATCAAAATCTCACCTATCAACTGGATTTTGCCAAAATACTAACTTCGCCAATTCAAGCCTAATTCTACACCGAGCCTCTAAAATCAATTCCGATCACACTCCTAAGTCACAAATCATCCCCCAAAGCCAACCAAATCACCGAAAATCACATTCGAGCCCTATAACTCATAAGTCAATATCCAGTTAACTTTTCCAACTTAAGCTTTCCTTAAAGAGACTAAGTGTCTCATTTCTTATCAAAATCAATCCAAATCAACTTTAACACACCACATACTGATAACGAAACATGAAGAAGCAATAAATAGGGAAAATGGAGCAACTACACATGAGACGACGGGTCAGGTCGTCACAGTGTAGTATATGCCGAGTGGCATTTTTATACAGTTCTCTTCTAGTTGTTTAGATTTAAATAAATTATTCCACAAGTTATGTTGTTTTATGCATTGTTAGGCTTGCCTAGTTATAGGGACTAGGTGCCATCACGACATGTTCATGGAGGGGGAACCGGGGTCGTGACATGTTGGTATCAGGGCACTAGGTTCATAGGATTCACGAGACACAGGCCAGTTTATTAGAGTCTCGATGATCGGTACGGAGACATCTGTAGTTATTTATGAGAGGCTATGTAACCGTTAGGAAAATTTCACTTCATTTGATTCACTGTAGTGTGAGATTTTTGACATCACAATCCTAAACTTCTGCCTTCTATTCTCTCACAAATAGTGAGGACACGTGCTACTCGAGGAAGATGACCTTTGGAAAGTTAGCAGCAATTGTGGGTTCAAGTGCCACGAAGATAGATTTTATTTAAGGCAGTAGCTCAGCATCAAAGGATGAGGAAAGACATGTGGGAAGTGTCAGGCGGTGGCTAAAATTTCAAGGAGGCTGAGTATAAGAGGCCAAGGGCCGAATAGTCGATTAAGGGGATGAGTTCCGCCAAAGTGGGATAGTGGTGGAGTTGCATATGGGCTTTGCAGTGGGATGACCATGTACCTTAAGGAGAGTTTGGAGTATTTGAGAATATTAGTGATTGGTGATTGGGGTCTGTGTATTTAATTAGAAGTATGAGTTATTATGCGACAGGAGATTTCAAATAATGGGAAGGAGCTTCTTGAATGAAGAAGGATACAACATAACTTTGAATTGGAAGAATATTTCCACACATTTAATTGATGTCCACACGGAGTGAATGGACTTGTGCAATTAGAGAGTGAGCTCGGACTCATGATAGGTTATTGATGTCGTGGTGATTGTACCCTATACAACAGTGTTGGAAGATGTCGAGGAGTGATTTCTACAGGTGGGTTATTCCTGCGAGTAGGTTAGCGGTCGTGTGATTGGTGAGGCTTCTGCGAAGAATTCTATTGGTTATAGAGTAAAAGGACCAGTCGAGCGAATGTTGTTAATGATTCAGAGTATAAAAAGGGGTTTCTACAGTAAGATATTGAGAATTTTGGTGGTTGGTTGTGCAAGGTTATATCAATAAGAGATTAAGAATCTGGGTGAACTCCAGAGTTATGTAATAGTGGCTTCAAGCTAAGTGGGAGAGTCCCACCGCCTATGATTGGGTTGCATGGTTAACCATTTGCGAGGTTTTCAGGTTGTTACCATATTTCTGGGATATTCGGCTACAGGAAAAGAAAATAAGTGGTAATTTGAGCAAAGGAATTGTTAAAGGGTGCTATGGTTGGCCTTAATGGCTCATGTTCAGACTTGGGGAAGGATTCAGGACTTATGCCTTGTATGGATGCGGGTTTCAAGGGGAGTGATTCTGTTAGGTGCTTTGTTGAGAAGGTATTCATGTGTTATAAGATTTATGGAGTTGATTATATTAGAGACCAATCCAGAGCAGATGGCTCTCAGCAACGGTCCTAATGTATTTAAAAAGAGGTAAAGCATGGTGCCTAATGATTTCGAGCCTATAAGTACAGTTAAGAATCAAGATTTTGCAGCATGCTTATGAGTGGAGACCCAGAATGTCCTATGATGTTTTGACTTGTGGTGTAGCACTTTAGAGAAGATGAGAAAGGACTTCGGATTCGTAGAAGGATTAGCAGAATGGGCATATCAGTTGAGGGTACTAATGTACGCACAAGGAAGTTATGAGATGGTTCATGGGATTTGAGACGGCATGGTCTCGCGGTTCCAGGTCACTCGGGGTGAGTGCGGATGAAGTGTGTTATGTGCTGAAAGGAGTTATTTTTCTTACTAAGGCAATCGGGGTAAATCGAAAGAAGAAATATTGGTTAACCATAGTTGAGTTGGCGTATTGGTGGTAGAGGTCAGTTCCTTCAGCGTGATCGAGTTATGCATGTGATTTGTGGCGGTATGTGTGAGGCTGGTCGGTCGCCGTAATTAATGTTGTTCAGAAGGATTCTTCTATTATGGCCTGTTGTGTGTAGGCGGATCCTGGAAAGGCTATGGTGGCTTAGACCACTACTTAGATGTTTGCCTATACTACGGTTATGAGAATTTACCTGTGTTGCTATGGTTCTCCTGAAGTTAGTCCAGTGAAAAGCTTTTATTGTCATGTTGGGTGCAGTGAGTGGTATGGAATTTGAAATGAGGATCAAGGTTGCACTTCGGTGCTGACAAGGATGTAACTATCTCGGATGAGCAGGAAAGGAGTTTCGATGTTTAAAGTGAGTTGGTATTGTCATCAGTATCACCTAAGATTGGTGTTTAAGGATTCTTGATCACTTTACAGCATTAGTACGGCCGGTGGTTTGGATGTGCAGACCCGTTATTCATTTCGGAAGTTTGTGGGAGCGTGTCCTACAGGAAGACTTGTATAAGTGTGACATGTAATCACTTGATTGATTAAATACTTAACCAAGTATGAGGATTATGGTAGTATCATTAATTTGGGAATTTATGCCTGGAGGGCACTCTATTTATTGGGTTATGGACTGTGGAGGTTCGCTTCAGTTATGAGGGTTGTTCTTATGTGTTATGAGAAAAGGGGAGTTATTATGGACTTTTGAAAGGTTATTAGCCTTGTTGGTGCAATTAGAAATCGGTTTGAGGTCAATGGATTGATTTAAATGTGAACATGGTCCTATATCAGGCCAGATGTGTTTATCTCAGCAATACGCCCCTTAGGAAAGAGAGTCGGGGTGTTATTTCGTTGTCAGCTATTTCATGTAATGATGTATTGTGTCGTGCGAGTTATAAAGCGGCTTGGTGAATTTCTTATGTGTTGAGGTTCCGCATAGAGATGAGGTTATATGAGCAGGATGGCTCTTGAGATTCAAATTTTGTGGATTTTAACGTTATATGTCTCCCCAAGGAATGGTATTATACACTTAGCGTGTTTATGACTGCTATTCAGTATTTTATTGTAATGAGCAATTTAGCTCGATATACATCTCCTTATGTGAGTTCCATGTGTGGATCGGGTAGCACGCCATGGGTATGTTATGTGGATCAGGTGGCACGCCGCCATGGTTACGTTATGTGCATCGGGTTGTACGCCGCAACGGTGTGATGTTCAGTACAGTTCCCTATATCTGTTTATTATGTTATGTTCCCTATTTTCTGAAGGAAGCTAATATTAGCTGTGCGCCTGCGTCGCATGTATGATTCGCGAGCGGGGTAGTTGAAATTTCTTTTTAGAGTTCACTTTCCTTTTTTTGTCACATTCTAGTCGGTAGCCTATCGGCACATTGTGGAATCATATGAGACTTTTGGTCATATTAGGATGGCTTATTTCGTGAGCAGTTCGTACTGGGTGAGACGATATTGTTAGATTTAGGATCAATACAATATGATTACGTGAAATATATTAAGGAGAAAAGATCATTATTTGGTTTAGAATGAGGTAATGTTTCTTGTCAGGAGTATAGACTCAATGATTAGTTGACTCGGCAGTCGATTATGAATTTTTGCACGTCTCTTCCGTTGTGACAATATTGTAAGAGTTAGAGTAAGACCTGTGTATGTCATGGGGTGCAACGGGAGCACCAGATTCGTGAAATTTTGACTAAGTCGATCAGAAAATGTTATTGTGGTCCGGTGAGTAAAGTGATGGTAGGTGTGAATTCAGCAAAGTTATGCAGCCATGTTTGGGTACAGCGTGTAGTGATTGATACGGTGATCATATATTGTAAACGGGTCGGGCATATAATTTCGGATGTTGGAATTGGGCTCTACGACTTATATGCTTGAATAAAAGGGAATATCTTCAGAATTGATCGAGCTGATGCTTAACTGAGTTGTGGTAGCACGGGAAGGTGCATCAGAGTTAAACAGTGATTCCAGACTACTTCAGTGTAGTTCTCAGCATGTTCGAGGACGAAAAGTGGGAGAGAATGTAACGACCCGACTAGTCATTTTGAGCTCTAGCATATTGTTTAGCAATCTGAGGCCATGAACAACTTTATTTTAGGTATTATGACCTGTACGCATGGTCAAAATTAAGTTTCGGGAAGTTCAGAGTTGATTAGGGAAGAGAATTCTCATTTCGGAAGCTTAAAGTAGAAAGAAATTTCATAAGTTTTGGCTGAAGTGCATTTCAGTGATACCGATGTCCATTTGGGATTTCGAGTGTGATATGAGGAGCCGTTGTCCTTATCTTTTTCCCGACTCAGGTACTTCTTTCTTTTGTCCGTTCGACGACAAACGGTTGTTTTAGTGGTGGGGGATGAGACGACCCAAAAGGGTCATCACTTAATTTCTTACCCATTCTGTACTTTTGAGGCCTCGAAAACCTCATCTAGGGTTGCCTTGATTTGCGTGTGCAGTCCGGGCGCGTAGCCGGAAAGCTTGAATATGAATTCAGTGAGAAAAATGCTAAGTTTTGATATTGAATTGAATAAATTTGACTTTGGTCAATATTTTGGGAAAACGGACCCGGACCCGAACTCGAACCTGTGATTTGACGGTCCCAAAGGGTCCATAGGAAAATATGGGACTTGGGTATATGCCCGAAATCGAATTCCGAGGTCCCAAGTTCGAGAAATGAATTTTTGTGTGAAATTGTTTTTTGGAATTAATTAAGGAAATTGGAAATGAAATTTGATTACGAGACTATGGTATCGGGTCCGTATTTTGGTTCCAGTGCCCGGTACATGTCTTATATATGATTTAAGCACTTTCTATAATGTTTGGTTGAAAACGAACGTTGTTTGACGTGTTTTGGACTTAAAATGGGAATTTGATGTTTTATGATAATTTGGAAGAAATCATGAGTTTTGAGGCTTGATTCGATGTATATGATGTAATTTTGGCAATTTGATCACACGGATAAGTCCATAGAATGTTTTTGAGGTTGTGTGCATATTTGATTTGGAGCCCCGAGGGCTCGGGTGAGTTTGGGATAGGTGTCGGATTGCATTTTTTGAACTTGTAAAAATCTAGTATATTTCCTTCTGTGATCTTCGCATTTGCGAAGATGAGCCTCGCAATTGCGAGCTCTGCATCGCAATTTCAAAGCCTTGGACCTGGGCAAATGATTGCAAATGCGATCCAATTTCTCGCAAATGCGAATGAGGGATTTCTGGGCACTGATCGCAAATGCGAAAGTTGGGTGGTCGCAAATGCGACTTACCCTTCGCAAATGCAAACATTGGAAAAATAATAAGGGTTCACAAATGCGAACCCAGCTTCGCAATTACTACATTTGGTCGGGGTTCGCAATTGCGAACCCCAGTTCGCAATCGTGGTTACTGAGACCCAGCAATTTTATACTTAGTCGAATTTCCACCATTCTTTCAAGACCCAAACCCCATAGGCGATTTTTCAAGGAAAAAACTTCTTCCAAATCATTTGTAAGTTGGTTTTTACTTAATTCTTTCAATCATTTACATCACTTAACATGTTTTTTACTTAAAATCAATGAATTTCATGGGTGAAATTTGGGGTTTTGGGGTAGAACCTAGGTTTTTCTAAAATTGGGAATTTTGACCTCAATTTGAGGTCCGATTTCAAAATAAATCATATATTTGGGTTCACGGGGGAATGGGTAACCGGGTTTTGATTCGAACCCCAAGTTTTGACCATGCTGGCCTGAGGGGCATTTTGGTTATTTTACCTAAATTTGCGTCTTAGCTTTAAATTAAATATTGAAATTAGCTGCTTGAGATGTTATTTATGAGATGTAATTGAAATTAATAGATTTGGGCCATTTGGAGTCGGATACTCGTGGCAAAAGTGTGGTTTCAAGTTGAATTTGGAGCCGGTTTGAGGTAAGTAGCTTGTCTAACCTTGTGTGGGATAACTTTTCCCATTTGGACATGATATTTGATATTTGAATGCCTCGTACGTGAGGTGAAGAGCGCGTACTTGAGCTAATTGTTGAAAAAACTATTTTTACTTGAAGTATTTCAATTGAGTTTTCTTGCTTATCTGTTTATCCTAATTGTAAGCTCTTCCTCTATTAGCTTAGAGAAGCATGTTTAGTTCACTTACTTGCCTATTTGCTTAAACTGTCTTGTTTGTACTCCGTGAAGCATGTTAGGCTAGAATTTACTATTACTTGTTCCGAGTTTAGTATTTTTTTCTTGTTTGTTTGAGCTGATATTGTATGTTTTAAATTTGGAACTACGGGACGGCATCCCGAGAGATCCCCAACACGTTATATGTTCTGGACTGAGAGTGTGGGATACCAAGAGATCCCTGGCACATGTATATATATAACTATTGAGGATACCAAGAGATCTCCGAATTTCTATTGAGGACACCAAGAGATCCTCGGGATACCAAGAGATCCCTGAATTGCTATTGAGGATACCAAGAGATCCCTTTTGTATATGGTGAGGATACTGGGAGATCCTTGGGATACCAAGAGATCCCCGGTTATCATTCTTGTTGTGAGCAGCACTTCCTTGTATTATCTTGTTTCTGCCTTCTAGTACTGCATTCCTTATTTATCCTATTTAGATTCTCGCGGTAGACTTTATCTATATTGTTTTTCCTTATCCTATCATTTATTTTTTTAAACTCAGTAAGGCCCTGATTTTCCCCTTCATACCTAACCGAGGTTAGGCTTGGCACTTACTGAGTACTGCTGTGGTGTACTAATGCCCCTTCTGCGCATGTTTTTCATGTGCATATCCAGGTAATTCATCTCAGGTGAACTATCCTTGAGGCAGGGAGAGCTACGGAGACTTCGAGGTGCATCTGCAGCATTCAAAGATCGAAGAGTCTCCTTATTTACTCTATATGTAGCATTTAGCCTTCTTTTCGTACTTTTGATTTAGACATTCTGGAGTTAGAGCCGTGTATTACTTTCTGTTCGCTTGTGTTCCCATGAGTTTTTGGGCTTTGAGTTGATATTGTAGACTTCCGCATTATTGAGTGGTATATGCCGAGTGGCACTTTTATATAGTTCTCTTCTAGTTGTTCAGATTTAAATAAATTATTCTGCAAGTTATGTAGTTTTCTGCATTGTTAGGCTTACCTAGTTATAGGGACTAGGTGCCATCACGACATGTTCACGGAGGGCGAACTGGGGTCGTGACAGGTTCTTACCTGATTCTGCAGCCCTGGCCCGAGCCCTTAGATCATGGATTATAAGGTTGTAACACATTTCTTCATGCTTTGGAATGGCTGCATGTTGCTGAGCAGCAGCCTTTATTATCGCTTGTTAAAGTTGTGTTTAAATCATTTGAACTTCATGTGTCAATCCGATTTTCTCCTCTTTAAACTCAAAGCACTGCAAATCCCTATTCACATGGGTGATACTTATATCCCTACGTAGAGCTCGGATGATGGATTCATAATCTCTTGTTATTTCTTCCTTGACCTGCCCTACTCTTATTCTGATTTCAGTCTCCCATTCTGTTGTGCTCTTCAGAACTATCTCCTTCGTGGATCCAAAATCATCTTGGTCATAGAACCACTCAAAATATGCAGGGTCTAACTCTCCTTGATCCTGATCTTCCATCATAGTATGAAATTCAAGAACCTTAATTTCATCCCAAACCTGCTGAGCATATGCCTCACGAACATGATCTTCTGATGTTATTTCCCATGTGAATATTTGCATGTGCTCCACTATAGGCACTACGTATTTTCGACCTAACTGGCATAGGGCTCTCATAGGAACATATGGTTGAAAACACTGAAGACCCATCAAAATTAGAAATGAATGGTGGTAAGACCTTTATATGACTTATTTTGGTGAGAACCAGTGGTAGTTACATGTGATTTGAGTAGCGGTCAACTTTTGAAGATGTCCTCTCCATGCTTTAAATCCCCTGGGGAAGCTACTGTCTTCAGTCAAATCTTCAAACCCATCTCCAAGCTCATTGTTGCACCAATGAACACTAAAATTTACCCGTGCAGGATGACTGAGAAGGTTCTCTAAAAATCATATTTGGAGTATGATGTTACAGCCCTCAAAGAAATCCTTTCCTTCCCGACACTTGGTCAGGGCACGGTAAATATTGGACAAAATCATTGGAATGATAATGACGTCCTTTCCATTCAACAAAGTGGTGACTATGCCAAATTATTGAATATCAATATTTTTGTCATGCCTCGAAAAAACCATTGTCCCTAGAAATGCCACAATGAATGCTTTCCGCTCATGACTTTGCCAAGCTTTGTATCTAATTTTAGTATCAAGCTCTTTTTCATGCTTTGAAAATCCACCTGGACACCCATACCTGTCGTACAAGAAATCCAATCGAACGCGTCATCGTTCCACACTTGCTATTTTATTTTGGCCGATTGTCATCTGCTCAAGGAACTTACTGCCAGTGACATCCCTTGGAGCTAATGGTCTCTTATTCCAAAGATCATCACCTAACCTTGTGTATCCAGCTAACTCCTCCAAAGTGGGAGTCATTTTAAAACCATTAAAATGGAATACGTTGTTATTAGGATCCCAGAAATGCACCAATGCCTCACTTAAATCCCTCTTTGGGTTAATCTCCATAATATTCACAAAGTGACCCAGATGATTCTTTATCTTTTCCTGCTCACAAATGCCCATATTTTTCCACCATTAGCTCTACAACCGAGGTGTTTTATGCACAAGCCAAATCTGTGGGGGTTCGTCATCTTGTGGTCTTTTCTCAAATCTTCCTTTCATTGTATCCATATCGCACCTAAGTGGCAGAACATAAGGTTAGGACTGATGCAAGCTTAGATAATACAAAAATTTCTGATACCCTAGGGTTTCACTAATGAAGGTTATAAATGGTAATGTGGGACTTAAGTAACTGACCATAACCACGTTTTGAAGTGGTTTTACTAAATAGCGAACACCCTCGTTGGAGGAAGATACAAATTGGAAGACCAGTCCATTGTGACCCAAATGGTAAGACTTGATCGGTTTGTCCGATTTAGACACGACATCATACCATAAGAGGGTTGTCTAGGTATCTTGCATAGAGTCAAGAGTGCACAGTTCATGAAAATCAAGATACCTATTGTCCTCTTAATATTTCTCAACAGGGTCTTAAAAAATGGCCGGGTCAAGAATAAAATGATAAAACCGCAAAAATGGGCATAATTACGGAGATAATCTTTTTGATTCTTTCGAGAAAAGCTTTTAAAGCCGCCTCGACAGAAATGGCCAAGCACAAAGGAAAGATGATAAAATTAGGCAAAAATAGACAACATGGCTATTATTACGAAAACGATCCTTTGATACTCCCGGGAGAGGTTCGAGAACTCTTTCGGCAAATATAACTAGACAAAACTAGATAGAATGGCCATTCTTATGAAACACAGCCCTTTAGTACTTCCTTGGAAGGTTTAAGGCTGCCTGACGAAAACGATAAAACGTGACGAAGAGGACAAGGTGGTTATTTTTATGAAAATGGCTCTTCAGTACCTCCAAGGAAAGTACTAAGGCTGTCCTGCTAAAAACATCCGGACACATGAATAAGCGGGAAAAAACAAATAAAAATTTATTTTTTACAAAAAACACCCATTTGGACTTTGCAAAAATGGCTGAAAACGAGGGACACACGGCAAAAAATAACAACTTTTTTTCTACGAAAATAACCCTTCGACACTTCCAAGGAAGGCTAAAAGGTTGTCCTATCAAAAATGGTAAAAAAAAAAAAGACAAAATGATAAAAGGTATTAAAAACGAGCAAAGTAATCATTTTGTACGGAAATAGCCCTTCGGCACTTCCAATGACGGTTTTGAGTTTGTATTAAAAACATGATTTCAAAAACTCTTGCAAAAATTGGGGTCGACCCTAATGAAGGCTGCCTAGTACCCCACTGAAATTGTGAGAATCGGACCTGCGTAGTTCGATAACATTGGGTATTTTTCTCTTTTGATTTTTATGAAAATTAATCTTTACACCTCATGCTGCACTACTAAAAAAGATCTTACTAAAAAAGAATTATTTGTACTAAACCAGGAGAATAACTTTTTTGTCTTTTTATAATTCCGCTCAACTAATTTCCTAAAGCCGGTCAACAATGCAAGCAAGCCTTCTAAATAATTTAGCAAGTAGCACTGAGTGCACATGATGGTATCAAAGAGGATACCTGTCTTATACAGACCCGGCCCTTGTGCCGAACTTCGCTAAGTCAAATGCATGTGATGTAAATAATGCGAACCTACTAGGGATATCCAGTATGAGATTTGTTCTTCTAGGTTTAAATCCTATTGGAGAAGGTATCTAGTCTAGCTTACTCGAGCGGACAACTCGAGCCAAGGATGGTCAGCGTACCGGTAGCATTGCTTTCCGGCTTAGCTGGTGGTGCTCCACACCTAAAACATGTGTGACTAAAGTCCTTCACCGGGTGACAAGCACCTAGACTATCTCAAAGAAAGCAAGCTATGTCAAGCAAATGCCCAATTTTTTAATTTGAAGAAAACTCAGAGGGGGTGCGTGAGAAAATAGTTTATATGTAGAGTTCAACAATATCAAAATAGTAAAAAGCGAACAAGTAGCACATTAGGCACAAATAAATCACAATATTTACAAAATTAATAAAGCCAAACAAAAAGTCAACATGTACAACCTTGAATTCTAGTTATTCCCCAGCAGAGTCGCCAGAGCTGTCATACCCCTTTTTTACCCCCAAAAAGAATAGATATGTTGGATTGTGGGTTAAAGAGTTTTTTCCAATTAAAGTAAAAAATTTGAGTAGGGATTATTTTATTTATAGAGTCGCCACTTGGAATTGAATTTTCGGTGTTCCAAGTTACCTTTTATTTGAATCCCTTATTCAAAGGAAAGTTCGACTCTTTTATTATTGGTCTGCGAAAACAAAGTCCAGGTTAGGAATTTTGTTGATCGGGGAGAAGGTGCAAGGCTTCCCCCAAGTCCCATAGTTCTAGCACAGTCGCTTTATTGACTTAAAACTTGGCTTGAATTAATTTTGGACAAACTGTAATTTATATAATTTTTCATATTTTATCTATCAGCTTTTTTTATTATTAGAAAAATTAAATAACATTTTGAATAATAAGATGTCATAACTACACTACACAAGCGAATGCATGATCGACAAAATTTATTAATTTAGTCATGACAGCGCTACGCAAGCGAATCCGCAGTTATAAGTAACGGATTAATTAAACTAGAAATTAATTAAAAGCAATTGGGTACGGTATGATATTTTTGAATTAATTGAATATCAAACATCACGCTACGCAAGCGATTCTATAAACCTCATGTATATTTACCATAAAAATCCTTATCCTTATATTCTAAAAAATAAAAAATACACATATTTAGTTAAAATATATATATATATATATATATATATTATAAATTATTTATATGTTTGGTATAAGAAATAAAATTTAGATGATTAT
>MU777651.1:3342-18879 GCA_026770625.1 Nicotiana glauca
TGCACCATGTGTGCAGATCCAGGTACTTCAGGAGCTAGCTGAGCTATTGCTGACTCCAGAGTTCATTCAGAGTTGTCGAGGTAGCTGCCTGACGTCCGCAGGACCCGACTTCTCCCTTATCTTGTTATTTGATTTTCCGCACATTCCAGACTATGTATTATTACAGTCTTCTTTTACTGTACTATTAGAGGCTCTTGACTCGTGACCCCCAGGTCTTTGGGAGGTGGTTCCCAGTGTTAATGGGATATTTGGTTTGTCTATTTTTTCAGCTAAACTTATAGCTGCACCTTTTTTTTAACAAAAGATATTAAATAAATTGGTTTTGAGCTTTACGCTCGGGTTGAGAGAGAATACGCTCGGGTTGAGAGAGAATGGTCGGGCTTGCCTAGCAGTTGTGTTGGGCGCCATCATGATCGATATTTGGGGTCGTGACAATGATAGTCCAATCTCAGGCATCCCGACCTCAGATTTGGCAGCTGCCGAAGAAAATAGAATCCTGCATCTCCGGGTTATGGAAATGTGGGACGCTTGGGAAAATGGAAGAGAGCCACCAAGCGAAATCCCGGGATTCCCCGAACTCTTTCCTAGAGCAAGCGATACCTCCACGGTCCCGATCAGTCACCCAAATACACCACTAGGACACCCAACTATCTCAGCTCATTTTGTGGGAAAACCTTCTAAGGTTCACCCCCAGGTATTAATATCCGGTGCAGCTTCAAATATCTTCACCGCTCCACCTTTCTCGGACACGACACAGCCTATACTGCCCAGGCCTAGTTTTGACCCATCGACTTTCACCTTCCAAACACCCACCTTCACAATGGAACCTCCTCAGTTTCCCACTTATACTTACCCTCAACCACCCCGGTGTGAGTTCGTTGCGGGGTAAGAAAAGACCATCAAAACTCCTGAGCAAGAAGAGATTACGAGAAAGATGAGGAGTATGGAACAGAGCCTTAAAAGCATACAAGGCTTGAGTGGACAGAAAAGTGTATTTTATGCCGACTTATGTATGTTCCCTCATGTGCATCTACCATTGGGATTCAAAGCCCCAAAATTTGAGAAATACGATGTGCACGGGGATCCCATTGCTCATCTCAAGAGATATTGCAACTAGTTGCGAGGAGCCGGTGGAAAGGAAGAACTCCTCATGGCCTACTTTGGAGAAAGTTTGGTTGGCATCGCAACTGAATGGTACATGGAACAAGATATTTCCTATTGGTACATTTGGGATTATCTGGCCCGAGATTTCGTCAGGCAGTTCCAGTACAACATTGATATTGCTCCAGACAGGAACTCATTGACAAATCTAAAGAAGAAATCCTCGGAAAGCTTCCGAGAATATGCTATTAAATGGCGTGAGAAATCCCCGACCTCCACAAAACAACTTCCGTACCCGGGAGCCGCTAAGGAAAACAAACTTTACACCAATTGGTGAGTCCTATTCTAGCCTATTCCCAAAATTTGTCCAGATGGGTTTGTTACAACCCTAACCCCGAATAGGCAAAACCCATAATCACCCTCTTACCAACGTGGCACCCGATGCTCTTATCACTCAGGGGCTGAAGGGCATGATATAGAAAATTGTTGGACTTTGAAGAGGGCTGTGGAAGATCTGATAGAACAAAAAATAATAGTGCTAAGGGACGACGATGTTCCCAATGTAACTAACAATCAACTACTGGCTCACAACAACGGATCGGTTATTGTAATGATTTGTGAAGACAAAGAGTTTGACCCAGCATTGAAGGCCATCATTGCCATCGCTGACATAGAAACGAAACCGAAAGTTGTCCCGAAGCAGGACAAGGGAGAGAAAAAATAACCAAAATACCCCTCCAAAGTCGGAGAAGAAAATTGAAGTTGAAACTGGGGTAACGCCCCCCAAAGATGTTGTTTTGTATGTCCCTCGAGGCTGCAAAGAAAATCAAATCACATTGAGTCCTCCCAGGATATTTGAGCTGAATAAGACAACCTAAATGTATATGCCCAACGGAGCTTATGTGATGCGGGGGCCAATTAATCCACCAAGGCTGAGTGAGCCCGTGGTTATTGATCGCGCGCCAGAAAAGCCCATGACAGATCCTATCGTTGTGCCCTGGAATTATAGAAAGTCAGTGGTGACTTACAAAGGAAAAGAAATCTCAGGGAAAGTTCAGGAAAATAACCCGACTGAAAAGTATTTCAATTTGGAAGAGGTGAACAATGCCACTAGAAATCGCTTCCCATCTAAGAAGCCGGTGAGCACAAAAGAAGCAAAGGCTTTCTTTCAAAAGATGAAGATGGCAGATTATGAGGTGATCGACCAGCTTCGAAAGTCTCCCATACAAATCTCTCTGTTATCTCTATTGATGAACTCCACTGAACATCAAAAGGTATTGATCAAGACCCTTAACGAAGCATATGTTCCTGTTGAGACCACTGTAGAGAAGTTGGAGAGAATGGCAGCAAGATTTTTTGCAGTCAACCAGATCTCCTTCAGCAAAAATGATTTGCCCCCAGAAGGGGCAACACATAACAAAGCCATGTACCTGACAGTCAAATTCAAAGGGTACTACATGAAAAGGGTTATGTTGGATGGGGGCTCTGGGGTAGATATTTGCCCACTCTCAACTCTGCAACGCATGGAAATTGGTACCGAGAGAATCCGGCCCAAAAATGTTTGTGTACGTGCTTTTGATTTCATAAAAAGGGACACAATAGGAGAGATTGATCTGATCCTAACTATCGGCCCAATAGACTTCGAAGTAACCTTCCAAGTTTTGGACATGGACACTTCTTACAACTTTCTTTTGGGAAGGCCGTGGATTCATGCAGCGGGGGATGTACCTTCTACTCTACACCAGATGGTGAAGTTCAAGCATGAGGATCAAGATATTATGTTCCATGGGGAAGATGAGCAATCGATTTATTGGGACCCGTCAGTCCTATGTCCTGAAGCAAGAGAGGGGAGTGAGCACATAGTTTATCAGGCCTTTGATATTGTGGTCGGGACCAGTACGAAGAAGGAAACCCTTGCCCCCAACCCTTCCTTTCCAATGCATCAATCATGGTGGCCAAATAAATGATCAGGCGTGGCTACAAACCTGGGAATGGGCTTGGGAAATCATTGGAAGGAATAACTAAACCTATCACCCTGACCGCCAATGAAAAGTTCTTTGGAGTAGGGTTCCGACCCACTCTAGCTGATGTAAAATGGGCAGATGATAGAAAGAATGATGGTTGGGTCTTGCCTCAGCTGGTGCCACATCTGTACACCATTTGTCAAGCCGAAATACCATGAGGAAGAAGAAGATGAGGCCTTTACGGCCGAATAAATTGAAGATATTTGTGGGGCAATGAGGAAGATATTGTATAAAACCCACATGGTCCAGCCAGGGGAAGGATCAAGCACCGCTGAGGTGCTATACATGGGACCTGAGGAAAAACTGCAAAATTGGAAGGCTATGCCATTCCCAATAAGGCAGGAGTCCCAGTATACCTGTCCTGTCACCTTTTATACATCACGAGTTATTCCAGGGTGTAACTCAAATATTTTCCTTTGGTTTCATGTCTTTTAGTTTCCAATGTAAACCTTGTTATCTTCCAAATTCAATGAAATGAAATCAATATTTCATCGTCGATCTTACTTTATTCCTTCTAATTTTTGTTATTTTTATTTCTTCTTTCAGTTCTAATAATGCGCTTTAAATAACATGACATGCTTACAGACTTCATGCCCAGATCCAAACTCGATGTCTAACTGTGAAATGATGAACTAGGAGCCGGAATATGATGAAGAAGAGGCTTTTAGGGAAATAAATTGAGAACTGGAGCAGTTTGTGAATAAACCTAAGTCGAACTTAGATGAAACTGAGCTAGTTAATTTGGGTAGTTTTGAATAAATCAGGGAAACGAAGATAAGCATTCACACAGATGAAAAAACACGGGATGCATTAATCCAACTCCTGTTTAAGTTTAAAGATGTGTTTGCTTGGTCGTATGATGACATGCCGGGAATGAGTGTCAATTTAGTGGTTCATAAGTTTCCAACTTACCCCGATTATCCCCCTGTCCAGCAAAAGCAAAGAAAGTTCAAAATTGACATTAGTGACAAGATCAAAGAAGAAGTCACGAAACAGTTGAAAGAAGGGGTGATCCGAGTGGTCCGGTACATGATATGGCTAGCCAATGTAGTTCCAGTACCGAAGAAAGATAGGATGACCCGAGTGTGTGTGGATTACAGAGATTTAAACAAGGCAAGCCCCAAAGATAACTTCCCTTTGCCAAACATCCATATACTTGTTGATAATTGCGCCAAACATGAGATACAGTCCTTCGAAGATTGTTACGTGGGATATCACCAGGTGTTAATGGATGAAGAAGACACAGAGAAAATAGCTTTTACCATACCTTGGGGTACATACTGTTACAGGGTCATTCCATTTGGTCTGAAGAATGCTGGGGCAACCTACATGAGGGCCATGACTGCCATTTTCCATGACATGATGCACCAAGAGATAGAGGTGTATGTGGATGACGTGATCATCAAATCCAAAACCCAGGACGATCACGTTCGGGACCTGAGGAAATTCTTTGAGCGATTGCGCAGATACGATTTGAAGCTGAATCCAGCCAAGTGTGCGTTTGGAGTCCCATCAGGCAAACTTTTGGGATTTATAGTCAGTTGGAGAGCTATTGAGTTAGATCCAACAAAGATAAAATCTATTCAGGATTTGCCTCCTCCGAAAACCAAGAAAGATGTGATGAGCTTGTTGGGCAAATTGAACTATATTAGCCAGTTCATTTCTCAGTTGACGTCCACATGCGAACCCATATTCAAATTGCTGAAAAAAGATGCAGCAGTCAAGTGGACGGATGAATGTCAAGAAGCTTTTGATAAAATCAAAGAGTATCTGTCTAACCCACCAGTCCTAGTCCCACCTGAACCCGAGAGGCCTCTGTTCTTATACCTGACAGTCTTGGAAAACTTTTTTGGCTGTGTCCTCGGGCAGCGCGATGTGACCGGAAAGAAAGAGCAGGCAATCTATTATTTGAGCAAAAAGTTTACCATTTGTGAAGCTAAGTGTACTTTGTTGGAAAGAACCTGTTGTGCTTTAACCTGGGTCGCTCAGAAGTTGAGACATTATCTGCAAGCCTACACCACTTACCTCATAACCAGGTTGGATCCTTTGAAATACATATTCCAGAAACCAATGCCCACGTGAAGATTAGCAAAATGGCAGATCCTGCTCACTAAATTTGATATAGTCTACGTCACTCGCACAGCAATGAAAGCCTAGGCGTTGGCGGATCATTTGGCTGAAAACCCGGTTGATGATGAATACCAACCTTTGAACACTTACTTCCCTGATGAAGAAGTAAAATCAGTCGAGGCAATATCTGAGGATACTACTGCTTGGAAAATGTTCTTTGATGGAGCGATAAACGCAAGAGGTGTGGGAATTGGGGAAGTTTTGGTTTCACCCACTAGTCAGCATTATCCAACCACAACACGACTTCGGTTTTTCTGCACAAACAACACTGCCGAGTATGAAGCCTGCATTATGGGTATAAACATGACAATCGACCAGGACGTCAAAGATTTGTTGATCATGGGGGACTCGGATATGATTATCGGACAAGCTCGGGGAGAATAGGAGACCCGAGATGTCAAGCTTATCCCTTACAGGCAGCATGTGAAAGATCTTAGCAGGCGATTTAAATCAATAGAATTTAGGTACATCCCTCGTTGTCACAATGAACTGGCCAATGCACTTGCTACATTAGCCTCAATGCTGCCATACCCAGGCAATGCTCACATAGATCCTTTGGAAATCCAAATCCGGGAAAGACATGGTTACTGTAATACGGTTGAGGCAGAACCAAATAGTCATCCATGCTATCATGACATCAAAAGATTTCTGAAAACTAAAGAATACCCCAAGCAAGACAGTGGAGACCAAAAGAGAACCATTAGACGGCACGCAAGTGGTTTCTTCTTGAGTGGTGATGTCTTGTACAAAAGAACTTCGTCCTCAACTTGTTAAGATGTGTTGATGCAGAAGAGGCTGGAAGAATCATGCATGAAGTACGCACGGGAGTATGAGGATCCCATATGAACGGGTACGTTCTGGCAAAGAAAATCCTTCGAGCAGGCTATTACTGGATAACCATGGAAAAAGACTGTTTCAGCTTTGTCCGGAAGTGTCATCAGTGTCTAGTACATGGTGATTTGATTCATGCACCGCCCATAGAACTGCATCCCATGTCAGCACCGTGGCTATTTGTTGCTTGGGGCATGGACGTCATTAGGATAATCGAGCCGAAAGCCTCAAATGGGTACAGATTTATACTGGTTGCCATTGACTACTTCACGAAATGGGTTGAAGCCATCACTATCAAATTTGTCACCAAGAAGGCTGTGATAGATTTTGTGCACTCCAATCTTATCTGTCAATTTCGTATTCCTGCAACTATCATCACAGATAATGCTGCAAACCTATATAGTCATTTGATGGAGGAAATATGCGAACAATTCAAAATAACGCACAGGAACTCTACTCCTTATCGACCTAAAGCCAATGGTGTCGTCGAAGCAGCAAACAAGAACATCAAGAAGATTTTGAGAAAGATGATTCAGAGCTCCAGGCAGTGGCATGAAAATTTGCCTTTTGCATTATTGGGATATCGTACTACGGTGCACACATCGGTTGGAGCAACCCCGTACCTCTTGGTCTATGGCACTGAAGCTGTAATACCCACGGAAGTTGAAATCCCCTCTCTACGGATCATTGTAGAAGGTGAAATTGAAGATAGTGAATGGGTCAAGACTCGTCTAGAGCAGTTGGCCCTGATTGATGAAAAGCGAATGGCTGCGGTGTGCCACGGGCAGTTGTACCAACAAAGAATGGCCCGTGCCTACAACAAGAAAGTGCGGCCCAGGAATTTTGAAGTAGGGCAACTCGTGCTAAATCACATTCTTCCCCATCACCAGGAAGCGAAAGGAAAGTTCGCTCCTAATTGGAAAGGCCCGTATATCATCAGAAAGATATTGCCAGGAGGAACATTGTACATGGGAAATGTCGAAGGAAATGATCCCGAAGTAGCTGTGAATGCAGACGCAGTAAAAAGGTATTACATTTAGGCTTTCTGCAACAATGATATTATCTAATTGGGATGACGAAGGCTTTCATTCTCACTACCCAAACACTATCAACCTCTTGCAAACCCTTTGAGCCGGTTACTCTTCTTTAACTACCCTCTTTGGAACCCGAAAGTGTTATTGAAGAAAAATGGAAGAGAAAAAAAGTGAAAAAGAAGTGTAAAAAAGGCATCAAAACAAAAGAAAGAAAAAGAAAACAAAGCAAAACAGAAAAATAAAAGAAAACAAAAACAAAATGTTTTCCTGAACTACGTTCAACTTGATTCCGAAAGAATACATAGGCAGCCTCTCTTTGGGGTTTAGTCACACCAAAACAAAAATCCAGTTTTCCCCAAAAGTGAAGATGGGACAGATGCTATAATGGCCATCAATGATCCCGCCTGAATGGTTCCAAAGTTGTAATTCGATCCAATTCTTTTTATCCAAACCCTGGTCAAGTCCTTCCGATCAATCAGTAAGCATGTTCAAGGATCATAGGATACAGATGCTTGGATCTGATAGAACCAAATGAGAAATAAAACGAGAGAGTCTTATTGGTGAAAACCCACACGGGCACCGTAAGGCGATGGTGAGTAGAGAAACTAAAATGAGAGAGTCTTGTTAGTGAAAACTCCCAAAAGATCACTATAAGGCGATGGAAAGAAGAGAAATGAGAGAGGTCGATTGGCAAAAACCCGCAAAGGGCGTCGTTGATCAAAAAGAAGAAACCCCTCACCACCATTGGTACTGAAAGAGTCCTGGCAAGGTTTCCCGGTTCTGAAACACGATTCGCAGTGGGTTTATGAGAAGTTGGGATAGTTTGTGCGGATCGGGAATCCAGTCCAAGAAGCATGTCATGTCTATTGAAGTTTGCATGCACCTCAGATAAGTTTGCCCTTCTTCCCCAAAAGGGACACTTCTCATTAAATTCATTTTCTTGTCCTTTGTTTACTTTTCCTTGAATCCTTTTTGGTCTAACTCTGTTCCAAAACTAATGCAAAGAAAAGGTGGCAAGATTGGTATTATAGGGTCCTGTTTAATAAAAGCCAAGTCCAAAGAAAGTACCCAGCCTCAGCGAGTGCATCAAGTCAACCCTGACTGGCCATGATGGTCGATGCTCTGAAACCCAATGTTATTGGAAATGAAAAGAAAGCCAAAGGAAAAACCCCCAGAGGCAAAATAAAGTGGAAGGGCCAAAGCCCCATACAGGCGAGCCATCATGATAAATTTTTGAAAAGTTGAGTCCCACGGTTTAGGAAAGAGATCAATCTTCAGAAAGCCAGCAAGCAGCAAGGGGTTCTCACCAAAAGAGTTGGGCCGAGATCAAGTGATCGAAACAATCAAGGCCACAAAACCAACCATCGTTTCAAACTAACAATTGTTCTTTGTTTGAAAACATGAAACGGGTGCAATTCAAAGCAACCTTGCAAGAAGCAGGTGCAACCAAAAGAAACTGCGCAAGGGCTAGAAACAGCTCTACAGCAATAATTATTCCAAAAGGGAAGTCTCCTTCAAATTCTTTCCTGCATTTTTACTCATTTTCTTAAACTAAAAAAAAAAGAGGAAGAAAAATTCAAAATCATGGTAGCATAGGCCTCCAATCTCTGGTTGCATCCTATCCAACATAGGCTCCATTCCCTAGTTATCCCCGGCATAACCCAGGGACCTTTTTCCTTTTCTCCCGACAGAACCCGTGGACCTCCCTGGCATAACCCAGGAACCTTTTATCTTTTCTCCCGGCATAACCCGTGGACCTCCCTGGCATAACTCAGGGACCTTGTTTCTTTCCTCACCGGCATAACCCGAGGATCTCTTTCCTTTTTTCCCTAGCATAAGCAAGGGACCCTTTTTCTTTTACCCTGGTATAACCCGTGGACCTCCATGCCATAATCCAGGGACCTTTTTTCTTTCCTCCCCGACATAACCCGAGGATCTTTTTCCTTTTCTCTCTGGCATAACCCAAGGACCCTTTTTCTTTTACCCCGGCATAACCCGTGGACTTCCCTGGCATAACCCAAGGACATTTTTCTTTTCTCCCGGTATAACTCGTGGACCTCCCTAGCATAACCGAAGGATCCTTTTTCTTTATCCCAGCATAACCCGTAGACCTCCCCGGCATAATCCAATGATTTTTTTGTTCTTTTATCTCGGTATAACCCGTGGACCTCCCTAGCATAAGCCAAGGATCTTTTTTTTTCTTTTTATCCCGGCATAACCTGTGGACTTCTCTGGCATAATCCAAGGACCTTTTTTCTTTATATCCCGGCATAACCTGTGGACCTCCCTGGAATAACTAGAGGACCTTTTTTCTTTTCTCCCGGCATAACCCGTGGACCTCCCTGGCATAAACCAAGGACATTTTTTCTTTTCTCCCGGCATAACCCATGGACCTCCCTTGCATAACCCAAGGACCTTTTTCTTTTATCCCGGCATAAACCGTGGACCTCCCTGGCATAACCCAAGGATTCTTTTTCTTTTATCCCGGCATAACCCGTGGACCTCTCTGGCATAACCTAAGGATCTTTTTTTTCCTTTCTTTTATCCTGGCATAACCCATGGACCTCCCTGGCATAACCCAAGGATCTTTTTTTCTTTTTATCCCGGTATAATCCGTGGACCTCCCTGGCATAACCCAAGGACCTATTTTCTTTTATCCCGGCATAACCCGTGGACCTCTCTAGCATAACCCAATGACCTTTTTTTCTTTTATCCCGGCATAACCCGTGGATCTCCCTGGCATAACCCAGATACCTTTTTTCTTTTTATCCCGGCATAATCCGTGGACCTACTTGGCATAACCGAATGGCCTTTTTTCTTTTATCCCGGCATAATCCATGGACCTCCCCGGCATAACCCGAGGACCCTTTTTTTTTCTTCTTTTCCGGCATAACCCGGTCATTTTCCCAGCATAACCTGGCAATCTTTCCAATTCCAGACTGCATTCCCTATTCCTGAGGATACACAATCCTAACTTTTATTGCTTTCAATGAAGAATAAGTTCATATCTTTGTCACAAATAACTCACAAAATTTTTCTAGTGAAAATTAGGGCAGAAAAATTCTGTTCGTTTGTTTATTTTGTCATCTGAGCAGGTTTGACCTCGAGGCACAAGATTCGAGGTGGCCGAAAGAAGAAGTCTTAATCCAGAATAGAGAAAAGAAGAAAAAGAACAAAAGAAGTGAATTCAAAATGTTGAAGTAGAAAAAGATGTGGACTGCTCAAAATTTGATTGAAGTCACAAGATTCGCATGTCCCGCTTTGATCCAAGAGCTGAAGAAAGAACTAGCACATGCAGCTGACGAGCATCAAGATTCAGATCGGAGTCAATAGCAAAAACTAGCTAAGACTCAAGATCAAGCTTCAAGAGATTTATAGATAGGAATCTTGTAACTCATAGTTGATAGGCCTAGCTAGCTTAGCTTTTGATTTTCCTTTTGGTATAATAAGGGGGTCAGCAAGCAGCAGCAACAACAACAATGAAATCACAGCTCCCGGTAGTCCCAGCTACCAAAACTTCCAGAACTACACTGACCTGATTCCTTATAGCCAAGGATATGTAGGTAACCTTTGAAGAAAGGTTCGGTCAGACACTTTTCAAAAAATGCTTCTCATGGAGGGCTAAGCAGGCAAAAATCCCTCGTAATTGCTCATTTTATCTTTTCCCGAAAACCCTTCGTGTCTCCGAGCAAATAGGGGCAGCTGTGAGCACGTGATTTTTTTCCTCGCATGAATTACTCCTACAGAATTCCCAAAATTAGGATTTTTCTTTTAATTATTTGGTTTTTAGGAATTATTGCATAATTTTCGTGTTTGTTTGCATTTTGTGTGCATGTTTAATTTATTTAATTCATAAAAAATATAAAAATATGTTGCATTTGCATTTAGGGTCCTAATTTATATTTTTAGGATAATTAGTTAATTAATGTTACAAAAATAAAAGAAAATAATAAAAATAGTTCATTTTGAATTTTAACTTTTTAATTTTCAAATTTTTTATAGTTTTCTTTTAATTTAGGACTTAATTAATTTTTGAGAAGCAATTAGTTTATTAATTTCGTTTTAGAATTAAATTAGATTTTATTTTAAATTTGTAATTGTAAGCACGTGATTTTTGCCCTATATGAGAAATAATCTAAAAATTTCAAAATAAAATAGTTTTGTGTCATTTGCAATTGTTGTGAATTTTGTGTTATTTTTCTTTTATTGTTTGCATTTGTACGTGCATGTTTATTTGTTAAATTAATGAAAATATAAAAATATGTTGCATCTGCATTTAGGATTTAATTTTACAATTAGGAGTAATTAAGTTTGTTTTACAAAAATAAAAAATCACAAAAAAAAGGGTGTATTTGTTGTAGGTTTATCATTTTTTTGTGATGACTAGTCTTGTGTGTTAATTATTGATAAGGGTTAATTAATATCTTGTAGTTTAATTTTTGATGTTACAATTTAATTTAGGAATTTTGGTTTTTAGGAATTAAAAGAAAACGAAAGAAAAAGAAGAAAAATGAAAATGGCGGGCAAAACTCGGTTGGGCCAATTTCAATTTAAAGCCAAAGCCAAAATTCTTTCAAAATGATCCAGTCCAATTTTTCATATAAGCCAAACGACGCCGTTTAGACGTCTCAAATCTGGGTCGTTGATCAAACAGATCTAACGGTCCAGTTCAGCCCCGTCATTAGTTCAGACGATGTCGTTTCAAGCACGCCAATCTGAGTCGTTCATCTCCTTTGATCCAACGGTCTCGAACGCCATATTCCTAAAACAAACCCCACCCCCTATAGCCAAACCCCACCTATCATCTCTCTCAGAGACTCTAACAGCCCCTTGTAACGCCACCGCCATCCGCCGCCGGAAATCGCCTCACGGCGGCGGGCAGTTCCCAAACGCCCTCACCTTTACACCATAGATCCCACATGAGCTCCTCTTTCCAAGCCCCATATCTCCATGGCTCAAATCTTACCAGACCTTCTCGAACATCCGATTTTGTGAATGCCATCTCCACCGTCCACGACGGCAACAACGCCGATGACCGCCCAATTAACACCCCTTAACCATCTGACCACCCTGGTTCCAAATCCACCAACCGTTTAGCTCGAATCATTCTCCATCGTCGAAGATTCGAGCAAAACCTTAACTTACCACAACCAAGCCCAAACTCATACAAGACCTCCCCCTGACCTCCCTTGTTACCAAACCAAGAGTGGTTTGGTTCGAATCTGGCTAGAAACGTTCGAGCCCCGAATCAAACATAAGAACCCTAGAAATTTCAAACATGGAATTTGTCCAAATTAAAGGAAGATTTGGGGTCTAATCGACCTTAGTCGAAATGTTCTCAATTGAGAACACTCGATTAAGGTCCGTTCGACCTCAAAGTGTTCGAGTCTGAGTTCAAACCTGGGTCATCTAGATTCTGAGTTTCGGAGGTAATTTTTTCCTTTCCCTTTGTTCTATTTATGTTCTTAATATCTGTTTGTGTGTTTAGTTTAGTTTTAATTGATTTTTCAATTTTTGTGTCAATTATTATGTCCATCTCCAAACCTTTTATTTGGTCGACTCTTCTTCTGTCCATTGTTAAATATGTGTTGAAAACTATATATTCGATTTGAATAATGTCGTCGAATAATTAGTTTCATAAGTCCCCTGCTCCTGTCCAAAGCCACATGAATCACCCTGTTTGTATGTTTGATTCTGTTTGTTTGTTACCAATTCTGTATGTGTCATCGATTAAATAAGTGTTGTCAATTAATTTTCTTAAAAAACTAGAAAGGCATGATAGTAGTCTATTTCTATTCATTTCAGTGTGCTTACTATCTTGCCTCTTTTTTGTGCCAATGTCATATTGAAATGAACCTGCTGGTGTGTTCAGTTTTCATCTTTGAAACCAAGCAGCCTGTTCATTTATATGTTGCACTTTGTTCTCTTTGGTTGTTCACTTGAACCTCACTTCTTGATTCATAAATGCTTCAATTTTACCTTGACTTTAGCAAATACCTGTTTGATTAGTTGGTTTGAGTTGATCAGGATTGGTTCCCAATATGATCAACTCATTCCTAATTTTGATCTTGACCTTCTGCTTTGAATCTACTGCCTGAACTCATTTAGGAATTGGATATAGCTGTAGTAATTTAGTTGATCAATTAGGAGATAGTTAGAAATCAGTCTTGGTCAATTGTTGGGTTTGAATTTATATAGGTTTAATAACATGCTTAGGGTAATACAGCAATTTTCAAGGGTTTAAGAGGGGTAACTTGGGGATTTTACAAGCCTACAAGTAGTTTGAACTTAAGGGTCTGTCAAGTGGTAATGAATGTCATTAGTTTAAAAGTAATGGGGGACAAGACATAAGAACATGGGGAGTTAATAAGAATATTTTAATAACCCATGACTCTTGAATGAAACACTAGGGAACCAAGAGTGGGGAACATGAATTAAAATAAGAACAAGGCACTAGGAGTGGGGATTGAGAGGGTATGGGCAGAATTAGTTCTGACGGTTTCAAGGCAGACCTTAGAGGTCTGTTTTAGGCTATAAATAGGGTCATTGAGGACTAGAAATGGGCTGGCTTTTAATCTGGAATTCAGAGATATAGAGCTTAGAAAATTGGCTGGCTTTTAATCTGGAAGTCAGAGATATAGAGCTTAGAAATTTGGCTGGCTTTTAATCTGGAAGTCAGAGATATAAAGCTTAGAAATTTGGCTAGCTTTTAATCTGGAAGTCAGAGATATAGAGCTTAGAAATTTGGCTGGCTTTTAATCTAGAAGTCAGAGATATAGAGCTTAGAAATTTGGTTGGCTTTTGACGTGAAAGAGTTCAGTAATTATAGAGTGAAACAGGGCCCGTTTTTTTTTTTAATCTGGGGAAGTCAGAGAAAAAGAGTGAAATTTGGCTTAATTTTGACACTAAAGAGTTCAGTAAGTTTAAGAGTTGAAATAGGTTGGTCTTTCAATCTGAAAGAGGTCAATAGTTTGAGAGTTAGAAAAACTGAAAGTGAGGTCTCTTTTGTTATTGAAAACCAGCACTAGTCTGCTACTGTTTCATTGAAGCTTCAAGTTTCTTTTCTTTGAGTGTTTGAAAACCAGAAAACTGTTGTTCTACTGCCTGTGGCTCTTTCTGTTTCTGCCTGTGATTGTGTTTGGGTACTGCTGGGTTTCAAATTGGATTTTCCTGGGTTGCTATTTGGTAATTTGTCACTGTTTCATTGAGTGTGCTGGACCTCTGTTACTGTTGCTGTCTGCTACTACTGTATCGTTATTACTGCTGCTGATCCTCTTCTTCTTCTCGTGTTCTATTACCAGGTACATTTTCAAATCACACTTTGATGTAGCTGTTAAAAGTAAAAAGAAAATGCTCGAGTAGTCAAGAACTTAGGTTGTAGCTGTAGTGTAATAGTCAAATGATAGGTAGCTGAATAATATATCTTTGTGACTCAATGAAGAATGTGGACTGTGGAATTTATACTTGACTGGAACTGTTTTCCTTTTATTTAAAAATTGCAATCTGTATTTATTAATTGTACATTTAATGCAGTTAGTTATGTAATTTGTAGAATGAACAAAAGTTAGTAATCACTTATTCTCAATTATGCCTTCTACCTTTTTCTTTTACTTTGTAGCAGAACTTAGGATTTATCAATAAGCAAACAAACAAGATAATCAATAGTCATGAACCGCATTAGCTATTTCCAATAGTCTCAATCACCCAAAACAATCAGTTTAAATTAATTAGAGAATGGTTAGTTTGTTTAAATATTTTGTCAATCTCGAATGCTATTTATAATTTCAGCTTTAGTAATATTCGCTTATATAATAGGATACGAAACAATTTTCCATTTTCGCGAGTTTGAGTGCAATTTTCCGTTAGCATCTATTATAATCTGATAACTAATAAGAGGCCGGAACTTATAAGCAGGTAATTAATTAGGACCTTTTCTTTATTACTAGGGACGGAAAAATAGAAAAATATAGTCACTTTAGGATCGTCCTTTTAAAATAAATGAGACGAGCCTCGCCAATAAAACGCAAATTGCGGGGCCCTCAATAAATGTATATATATTAAAAATACTTAGAATTCGGGATGAGCCGTTTGGTGAATTTCACGGCCCTCCCCAAAGATAATAACACACTAGTCGCTTTAGGCGCGCCTTTAATAATTTACTTTCTTAAACTTGGGTGCACATTTATGTGACCCAAATCCAAATCTCAACGGAATCGAAATGTGTCGATAACCACGGGTACATTGATATGACGTGGTTCGAGATACATTTTCACAACATTGCAATTCTTTGTTAAAATAATAATAATAATAATAATAACGGTAAAGAGTTAAAATTTGCACATAGTTAAAGCATGTTATAAATCAGATAATTAAGCCAAATATGACAGTTGAGCGACCGTGCTAGAACCACGGAACTC